>JACXGI010015430.1:0-17445 GCA_016801175.1 Esox masquinongy
GCTACAGCAGTATTCTTTGAGAAGGTATGTTTATCAGTGTATAAGGCTACAGCAGTATTCTTTGAGAAGGTATGTTTATCAGTGTATAAGGCTACAGCAGTATTCTTTGAGAAGGTATGTTTATCAGTGTATAAGGCTACAGCAGTATTCTTTGAGAAGGTATGTTTATCAGTGTATAAGGCTACAGCAGTATTCTTTGTTCTTCATTGTTCACTGCAATGGAACTAGGATTGTGGTACAAATAGGCTGTTGAATAAACTGGGCATGAAAATGTGGAGGCACTTGCAGTACAAAATAAACTATTGGTTCTATAGATTAAAGAACTTAACTTTCTCATTATGGTATATGATTACTTGAGATAATAGGATTGGTTACTCTTGCTGTATAATAAATGATAATGTTATATCTATGCAATGTTATATCTGACTATGCAATACCTGACTTATACGATATCCCATTGTGTACCTTCTAGGCATAAGTGTCCAAAATGTGAATATAGAAACAAAGAACTTATCGTAAAACAACTAAGTAACTTAATGCCTTACTTTCTACAGCAAGTAACTAAGTAATGTAACTAGTTATGGGAACTTTAACTACTAACTGTAATTAGTTACTTTTAAATGTTACGTTCCCCAACACTAATGTCCAGTACTCTCGATAACGGAGGACATGAAAACACCGCCCCCAGTTTAACCACCACTTTCCCCCAATCTTGATTTGACCAAATAATCAGGGATGAAAACAAAATAAAACAGCAACCACGCTTTGAATACAGCATAAAGCTATTCCAGCCTTTACTAGCAGTCTGCTTTATACAGACAAGCATAATAATATCATAAAAATAAGACGAAGAATATAGAAAACCACTTTTCTCTCAAGCCCTTAAAAACTAAAGACCTATTTGATCAGAGCTATGTCTCTTTGGTTTCGTAGTGCAGATTTGTGAGACTGTTAAATGGGAATGCACCCATCAGTAATAAAGATAAAGGATCCATGCAAACTGTGATTTATATTTCTAATTAACCATATTTAAAAAGGAAGTGTGACATAGGACTAAGACTTGCTATGTGGATCAGAAGAAATAAAGGTAAATGGAGGTCAGATGAAGGTTGTAATTGCAGGTGTGTTTGTGAATCGAGGACTGGTTGGTTGGATCAGGGCTGTGTGAGTGTAGTGGATCGAGGACTGGTTGGTTGGATCAGGGCTGTGTGAGGGTAGTGGATCAAGGACTGGTTGGTTGGATCAGGGCTGTGTGAGTGTAGTGGATCAAGGACTGGTTGGTTGGTTCAGGGCTGTGTGAGTGTAGTGGATCGAGGACTGGTTGGTTGGATCAGGGCTGTGTGAGTGTAGTGGATCGAGGACTGGTTGGTTGGATCAGGGCTGTGTGAGTGTAGTGGATCAAGGACTGGTTGGTTGGATCAGGGCTGTGTGAGTGTAGTGGATCGAGGACTGGTTGGTTGGATCAGGGCTGTGCTGTGTGATTTTCCATTTCCATTAGAGTGCTGAGCACAGTGAGAGAGGAGGCCCAGTGCTGCAGATGGCAGGTCATCAAAGCTATGGAGGATGCCTCAAAGAGACACAGCTGCACCCATCATTTTCTATTCCAAACACTCGCACGCAAGCACACATACACACACACACACACACACACACACACACGTCAAACACGCAGACACACATGTGAACACAAAGAGAGACACACAAGTTCCAATGCACAACAGTAACCTCCTTCAAAAGACGTCCAGTGCCCTGCCACATCAGGTGACTTCATACAGCAACCACACAATCCGCAGTGTGACAGGGAGGCTTCGTAACCAGGCTGACTGATCAACAGAATGACAAATGAACCGCAGAAGGCCTGCGAAGTGTCTTGTTAGCCCTTTCTTTGTACATCATTTACACTTCTGTCATGTTTGAGTAGAAGATTGTGACAAGAGCTGCATGCCACCATAGAAAACTCATCAGTCAACATTACAGGGTCCTGTATGTCCTGTGAAGACAGTGGGAAGACTCGTCGCCATAATGATGACTTGTCTTGTTAAAGGTTAAGTTTCTTCTTGACAGAAGTGTTTGGTTCACCACAAATCACGGCGCACATCAACATATTTGTACGGGGCATTTTCCTGGCCATAACCCAGTTTGATGCATCAAATAAGCTTACTGTCCAATTTGGACTTCAATAAAAATAATTTTTAGGGCACTGTGTAGATAATATAAATTAGCATTCCCTCATATTTTTAGAATGTATATTAATTGTGATTTACCTTTTAAGTACAGGTAGGTGTTTAGAGTAAAGGTAGGTCTTTAGAATAGAGGTAGGTGTTTAGAGTACAGGTAGGTCTTTAGAATGCAGGTAGGACTTTAAAGTAGAGATAGGTCTTTAGAGTACAGGTAGGTCTTTGGAGTAGAGGTAGGTCTTTAGAGTACAGGTAGGTCTTTAGAGTACAGGTAGGTCTTTAGAGTGCAGATAGGCCTTTAGAGTAGAGGTAGGTCTTTAGAGCGCAGGTAGGCCTTTAAAGTAGAGGTAGGTCTTGAGAGTACAGGTAGGTCTTTAGAGTAGAGGTAGGACTTTAGAGTACAGGTAGGTCTTTAGAGTAGAGGTAGGTCTTTAGAGTACAGGTAGGTCTTTAGAGTACAGGTAGGAATTCAGAGTACAAGGAGGTTGTAGCACCCAACAGCATAATTATAGATGTAAGCAGGGGTGGACTGGGATCATCAATTTGCCGTGGCATGGCCAAACATTCCACACTAGCCAAGTTTTTCTTCTCCTTATGGCCCGTATTATTAGCCAATCAGTGATAATTGTGATTAAAGATTACAGAACTACGCAGACAGACTTACTATGCTAATACGGGACCAGATGGCCTGGCTGGTCGTCTGACATTATCCCTGTCTGAATGTCCCTGTATATAGTGTGATAGCCTTTGTGTTATTCACTGTCCACCAACGCGACCGTCTGACATCTCATTGTGACTTGGCTGTACTCTGCTCTGAGACCAGAAGAACCAACAGCAACAGCCTGGATATGCACATTTCAGCAGGCTCTGCGTCCTCTAATTTATTTCACTGTATTGACTGTTATAGAAATGGCTTTAGCTGTTCTGTGGAAAGTAAAAGTATTAAAGCCTATTCTAAAACATCAAATACACTTTAATACAGTCTACAAAGCAGTGTTCTGGAATAGTTTAGTGTTCTAGAATATTAGACTGCTGGAGTCGATACTTTTGAAATAGTCCGAATTATGTATACTCAGCTTTCATGTTTGACAGGCTAGGCTATAATTTTATGTGTAAATGCCACAGCACTGTTTACAGGTTGACAATAATGGAAAAATATTTACTCCAATCACATTTTTATGCCATTGCAACAGTTATTAACACTGATCTCACCTTATTTCACCCTATCTCCGACAGAAGGTTGTTGAGCAGAAGGTTGTTTGTGGAGGAACTGCTCTGTCCGTAGCAATGGGCTAGAATCAGTCTCTTATTTTGCCTTTTAATCCAGTGATTGCTTTTCCAGGTGGGACTATTTCAGATTGGATGAGCATGTGACTGGAGTGGCTCTTTAAGTGTTCTGAATTTTCCTCCACATAGAGCTGGGCTAGCCACCAAGACAGGAAGTGGTGACGTCATTATTTGCTAGTGTCAGGAGGCTAGCATCATTTCCACGGCAGCAAACACAACGGAAGGTAAACACACATACAGCTTTGTATTTATATCCTTGTAGGGATCAGAAAACGGAAAATCATCTTCTTTAACACTAATCTAACTAAACCTTAACCTTGCTTTATTCTAAATAACCAAACATTTACATCTAGATTTAACCCTAGACCTAACCTCTAAACCGGAAATTGACTTTGTCTTGAATGAAAACACAGAAACACACATATAAACACATAAAACACACACATATACACATACCCAAACACACAGCTCACGGGGCTACAGACATATACACAAAACATTAATTCTAACCATTAAACTAGCCTTTACCTCAATAACCTGTGTGCCTAAACCTAACCTAGCCCAAATGCTTAACCCATAATTCCTAAACGTCACCCTAATTTTAACACTAACCCGAAATGCATGTTTACCCGAAACATAACCCCTATGTCAGATATAGCCTTCTACCTACTGGGAACTAGAAAAAACATTTGGGAGGACTGATTAGTCAGGTTTTCCAATGTTTGCAAGGGCTTATCAGTCAGTTGTTTGTGGAGACATATTATTCCGGGTTTTCTATGTTTGTGGAGATATATTAAACAAGTTTTTCTATGTTTGTGGAGATATATTAAACAGGTTTTCCTATGTTTGTGGAGATATATTAAACAGGTTTTCCTATGTTTGTGGAGATATATTAAACAGGTTTTCCTATGTTTGTGAAGACTTGGGGTCCTCACATGTACTGTTAGATGTGGATCACGCACAGAGAACAGAGCAGCTGCAATGCTATTGTCTAAGTGTACTACAGTCACAACCACATCATAGCCACGGTGCATCAGCCTCAAATATACTCTCCTCTACGTGATAAACACACACACACACACACACACACACACACACACACTCACACTCACATAGCTCAGCTCAGCTGAAGGCCATTTGAATCTAGCAGCACATTGACAGTTACGTCTCTCTCTCTCCCTCCCCCCTCTCTCTCTCTTCCATCTCTCTCTATACATACAGTATAATGACGTTCCCTTAAAAGGGCAGGAGGGAGGGAGAAATTCTTAACAATACGATTCTTCCGGAGTCTTAGGGTCTTGTGGTGCACGGGGCTGGACGGCTTCCTACATCACAATGCGCAGCCATGTAGAATTACTTCATTACTCCCCGATATCGGCAACGCTCATCATAGTGGGTGTTGTGTGGTTAGGTAGGCATAGGTAGACACACAACACACACAGCTCTAGTCTACCAGAGGTTGACACTCTGCTGCGCGGAGTCCAGACCATGCAGACAACCGTGCAGAATACTGTAGGCTTCTTAAGCCAACTGTAAAGCATAATTTAAAGCCAATTGTAAAGCGCTGCTGTAAACCCTAGTGTAAACCAAACCGTAAATTCAACTGTAAAGCCAACTGAAAACTGTTCAGACTATAGGAAACCCAATTGTCAAGCACAACCTTAAACTGTAAATCAAACTATTAAGCCAACTGTTATATTGTATACAAAACGGTTTCGTTATAAGCGGCTCCTCTTGCTTACCCTTGCGAATAAGGTCCTCTATATCCTGGTCGAAGCCCAGTCGGTGACATTTGCTCCACAGTCCCATGTTGGTGGAATTGTACTGCCGGCTACATTCATCCGCCGCCGACATAGCGAACAGTTGTCGTCTGTTCCTGGCTAAGAGAAGCTTATCCTCCCAGCGGTCCAGTTTGGAGCGGCTTGCCCGCAGAGGGAGACTGTTGTTTGGAATGTAGATGAACCCTGGGTTCTTGCGGCTGGAAAAGCTCCGGCAGCGTTCCCGGTACCTCCGCGCGTCTGTTTCGTACCAGTGGTCAGAGCAGATCGCCACTGCGAGCATCCCCAGGGCGCACAGGGAGAGGGACAGGCCGGCGTAGAGCAGTAACTTCCCGGCAGCCATGCTCGGTGTGGCTCGGTTCCTCTGCTTCTCTCAGAGCAGCCGCATCAGCACTAGCAGCCCGTGGACAGCTCCGCTTCTCTCCTCGCTCTGTCGCTCCGACCGTCAGCACCGCGCTCCTACGGCTGCAACCACAACCCGCTTCCAACGATTCAGTTTACATCACCTCTTGGCTTCATCGAGATTACAACCGTGTGAATCGAATGTAATGTTGGGTTGAAATCAGACAATTGGTGAAATCTACCGAATAAGGTCCTTGTTGTAAGCCAGCGTTGATTTCCCCTCTTTCCAGCGTGCGGGCGAGAGGGAGTGAATGAGCGACTCGTTGCAGATGTGCGGATGCTGCCTCCACGACTGAAAAGATGCTTATCTCATTACCCACTCTCAACAACCTCCATCCGCGGCACTTCCGCCGCGATCAGGTCGAATGGGCAGACACACGAACGAACGTCCACGCTGAACGCAGGTTTCTCAAACGGTCACAAGCCGAGTCAACCCCTAAAAAAACAAGAGGACCAAAGAACATTAGACTTGGAATTTGAGCACGATGTTTTGCCATGCGCTGCGTTCATGACGGCATGTGAACCTGCCCAAATAAAACGTCGTGCTGTGGGTCCAGCGATGATGTGTGCAATTTGCACTTTAATGTCATGTTTTGTTGTCAGTTTAATCCACATGCAGTCACCCCACCCCTTCCTCCCATCTGCACTAACTGTCTGATGATACATGAATTTCGCCCCACAAAAAATACATATATTTTCCTCGGCCGAAATTATGTTCTTAGCTATGCAAAAGGCACCGTAATTACACATTATTATCAAATTAATTTGACCACTTGCTGTGTGTCGTTAAACTAATTGTTCTCCCAATAGCAGGTGGGCAGATGATTTACTGAATACCATAATGTATATGTGAAGTTATTTTTCCTTCTAATTATAATGTATAGAATGCTGATTTACCTGAATACCAAAATACAATAAAAACGTGCTTTGAATTTCCCCATTTCATTAGTTAGGCCCAAACAGCGGCATCCGTGTGAACAAAGGTGTTGGATAATATCGTACTCACCGCCATAAAACTGATACGATCTCGGTGTAATGTGGCGAGTTATTTCAACATCCTCTTATTCATCTTCTTCTGTTCAAACGGCTTCACTAATCGACATATTCGAAATAGCATACGTTTAGTGTTCATATATTACTCTCTTACAATCCTCCTTTCGATCCCCGATGCACTAGGGCACACAGACAGACGCCAGGAAGCGTCGCGTAAAGATGTTATTTGACGAGCCAGATGTCGCCCCGCGGGGCTTAGCAACGCAGAAAGCGTAGTGATGTAGAGTGATGTGTGGATAGGCTAAGAGCAAACGAAAATATACGCGTTATTAATATTTTTGAGCTTTAACCTTGTAAGACGAGTATTTTCTACAGTAGTAGAGTAGGAGTACTGTCTACAGTAGTGATGTCATGCTTTCTAAATTATTTTGTTTATTGTTTTTTTTTTAAAGAAACAGCATCTTGAAGAAGTATTATTCTGTGTCTTCCCCTCTTTCTCTGTCTTTTCATTAATCGCTCACGACCCCTCAACCTTCTCGCTCTTCCTACTGTAAGGAGAGGACTTGGGTTTGTAAAGATATTTAGCCTCTATAGAAAATGTTAACAATGTCTACACCAAGCAGCAGCACAAAAGTGAAGAGTAATTGAACCATGAAACCATTATATCATCAACAAGGAATACAGGAGGCACTGATGCATAATTTATGGTGGCTGTTTCCCACCTGTCAACCTTGGACAGGATGGTACTGTATAACAAAACAAAAAAGTCTCAACATTTAATGATGTCAACCATCTCCCTCTCTCCATTTCTCTCTCTTCTTCTCCCTTTTTGTTTCTTTCTCCATCTGGCTGTCATCATGACAGTGTTCTAAAGGGGATGAGGGATGATGAGAGTCTCTCTAAGTAACTACAACAACAAGCTGCTCTGATGTGGTAAAGGTTTACAGCTCAATGAAAACTTTATTAGAGGATATCTCCATTCTATTGTGTCACTTGTTGTCCAAACCTCCTACATCAATCGGTATAAGGCGTTCTTTGAGGGTCCCTTTATGGGTTTTCAGAGGGGACCACATTTTGAGTCTAAAATAACTTACATTGTGTAAATGTGGATGTTTACAATAACTAAAAACCTTAGATTTTTAATAGTTCAATTTCACTTGAAACATTTTTTTTACAAACATTATACAGCACTTATTCCTTTCAATGTTGGTGACCCCTTCTGCAGTTCCAGTTGGGGTCACGAGCCTCTGTCTGGATGCCCCTGTTTTGGGCTATGTATTCTTAGAGTCAGGGAAGTGGAGGCACACCAAGGCCCGGCACAGGCCTTTTGGGGAGCGTGTGCTGTAACTGAAAAAGAGCTCCTCCCCGGATTTATGTCTGAAGCGGAGCAGACGTTGGCAACGCGTGCTTGTCGGAGTGAGTGGCGCACATCGGCGGAACGCGGTTTAGTGGAAACACCAACAAGGACACAATGGAGTCTGAGAGGAAAAGGGCCCAAGCCCCTCCCATGTTCTATCTGTGCACCTGTCTGAGGTAAAAAAAATGTACATCACGTCAATACAACATCCTAGTATATTTGAGAAATTGTGTGAGATCTAATCATGCCTGCCTGTTCACAGAAAACTGGAACTGAGAGTCAGGTTTGCTTTTCATGTTTCTCTGTTCCATCAGGATTTGCACTTTTTCCGGCGCATTCATTCACCACTATTGTGCATTGGCAGAATTTGCCAGAGGAAAGCAAACAAACGGTACCTCCAGTGAATCCGTCAATGCTGTTGTCAGATGGAATGACTGGAGACACGGCTGATAGGATGATACACAGAGATGCCTGGGAAAAGGACATAGCAAAAATAGCAAAACATTGGTTTCGTTTACCAATCAGCTGTTGGTCTTTATCATACAATCAAAGCCCTGGGATCTGTCTGGACAGACTGGTATATAGACACACAAATGTGCAGTGAAATACTAAATCATCAGAATAAAATTTATTTAAACAAGAAACCAGGCAAGCCTAGTTCAGCCGGACCACAATAGAAAGTATTGCCCTCTTGAAATTTGAACCTGGGCCACCCACGTGAAAGGCAGTGTCGCTAACCACTACACCATAGAGCTCTACATTTTCCAGGTGTCAGTATAGCCTCTTGTGTCTATCCTGAACAAATCCTCTTTTGCCACTGGCCGTTTTAACAGCTAATTGGCCATTCGTGAATGATATTGATGCAGTTAAAATGACTAATATTTCTTACTAAGTTTACCTCCACCACAAATAGCGTCTATGAACTGTTAGCTTTTGCCACTGGCCATTTGAACAGCTTATTAGCCAGTGATAGGCTTACTGGTATCTACTAACTTCTTAGGAATAATCATAAGAATTGAGCAATTGCTAGCGAGACTGAAGATGAACTTTTCCATGCCAGAAACAGCAATATAACCTCATACAGTTTTAGTTAAGGCTCACTGTAACTACCATAACTACTGTAGCCTATGTTGTAGCCAGCAAATGTGTCTATTCTGACCCAAAACGCATGCACGGATGCGTACTTCGAAAATCCGCCAGAAACAGTCGCACTATAACCGTAAACTGTTTCATTCAGGCTTCCTATAATGTAGTCACTGGAGGTTTTAGCCAGCGAAGTTTTCGTCTATACGGAATAATTTATAATGCATACTTCGCTTTGCCTGCAAGGAGATACGAACTCGGGACCTATAGTCCGCAGGTCCAAAAATCAGGCCTTCTGGTACCCCTTTATGCACTAAAGACATTCAGATTTTAGCCACTCTATGGAACTGATCTGAGTTCTGCCACTGAGGTAGTTCAAAACCTCAAGCAGGCTTCCTTCCCCAAAACAAAATAGGTTAACTCGTTTATCGATATCAAATGATGATCTGTATCTTTGAACGGGAGTGTAGAAAAGAGACACTATTCAGTGTTTCATCCAAAGCATTGACAATGTAACTCATTGCACCTAAGAGGTCAAAGTAACAGTGCTGATCCCTGGTCTAAACCCTGATTGATGTTAATTTAAAATAAAGAAATAAAGAAGCATGGACGAATATTAACCAGTGTTTCTAAAATCTCAGCTAGAAAAGGCAGTTTAGAATGTGCGCGATAGTTGTCAAGGTTACCATTTTCCCCACCTTTAAGGAGAGGAAGAACATCAAGGGCAATCCACACTGCAGTATTATCTCCTGAGACCAATGTCACATTTAAAATATGGGTTTATGGAGGCTGTGATAAGCGGAGGAGCACACACAGACCAGGGTTCAGCTTGTTGGCCACTGTGGATTTACTTCTGTCTATAGCTTGCAAGGCTTCATGGGCTTCTTTCATGATTCTTTCAGTCTGAAAAAATGTATCCCTTTTCATTTTTAAAGAGGGCCCTGTGAGATAAAGTGGTGAATAAATGCATTGAAAACAGATTTTAATTAATTACTAATAGGGTCAGAGTAATCTGATAGAGCAGATAAGACGGGATGCCATTTTTCAGGGATTTTTTTCCAGAATGTTGCAGTTTTCCCTATAGTCAGACAATATTTACATTATTGTTACACTAAATAAGGCCCTGATTGGCTGTCATTTGGTTACTAAATTTAGTTGTCATTGGGTTACCTAATTCACTTTCTAGGATACATCAAAAATATTAAAAGTAACTTGGTTGAATAGCTATCTAGTTAGCTTAAGGGTTTTGCCTTTTGTTAGTTAGCTACAACAGCGAGAATGATGAACTAACAAAGGTAAATCGGAGCCTGACCTAAGCGGGGACATTTGATAAAATTTAGCTAGCTATAATATTAACAAGATACAGATTACTAGAAATTAGATATTCCAAAATATAAGCAGCCAGTAAAATATCCAAAAAGTCATGATCAAATCCTGGACTGTGTCTACACACCTAGAGGGGAACTAAGACCATGTGATGCGCGAACTCAGTCCTGCATGCAGACAGAAAGTGAAAACAGCTGAAACCTGGCCATCACACAACAACGACCCGCTAAGCTTCACTGGTGAGTTGAGGCGGCTCGCTGGGACAAAGGACGCCCGAAGAGCTTTCGGCTCTGCCGAGAGGAAACCCGTGCAGCAGCGCAGATCCCAGGAGGTCAAGAGAAAACTTAATTCAATAATTATGTCTGCAAAACACAACTTTGGAATCAGGCTGGAAAGCAATTCTCGAGTAACTACCGCTCTTCTGTCTGGAATGGCATTCGACTGTTTCCAAACGTAAGCCAGCGCTGTTGTTGCGGGAAAAGGAATGACAAACAAACTTACCAGTGAATAAAGTAAATAAAGGAGAATATAATGGAAGTATCTAAAACATTTAATTGTATACATGTCAAAATCACATCCCTTTCCTTCTCTTTCAGTCACCCCCGAAAAAAGGGGTAATTGAGGGTTTCTTTGTCATGGCAGAGGGTGATATGTAGAACCATTTTCACTGAGCGGAAATCAGGAAAATGTTCTTTACTGCTGATGGGTAGGAACTACTTCCATCTCTGTTTAAATGAAGTCTTTCATCTATTCCAGGCCCAGTGAAGGCCGTCTGTTCTGCAGTAATATATCATATCCCCTCTGCTTCTGAGTGTGATAATAGTAATTTTACATCCGACAGCCTGAGTGGCAGTTTGGCCGTTTAATTTTAATCACATTTCTGAAAAAAATCCAAGACAGGCAGAGTTGATCCCAAATGAACTCCTCTGCACTTCTCCGACCGGAGCCCAATCAGAACTCACACCCTTCGTAAAGTAGGGTGACATTAGGGACGCAGCCCCCGAGCCTGCCGCTGATTCACTGCATATTTTTTACACTCTTTCATCCCTCAGGAAGAAAAAAAAATCAGTTTGTACAATACAGTCGACTTGTCAATAGCTGTTTGTGTGCGTTTGCTTCCTTCATTCATTATCTCTGTCATTTTCTTAATGGGAACGGAGGGAGGAGGGATTTTGCTGTTGTACTAATGCTCCCCACTGATACGTTGTTCCTTGCTCGGTGACCGTCTTTCCCTCCTTCTTCCATTCACCCTCCATTTCTTTTCCTGACTCTCACAGCCCCTCACCCCCTTCATGTAGTTTGATATACAGGCTAAAGTGTTACATTTCAGAGGCAGTCCTGCTGAAGCGCCTGCTGGCCCTCTGTTAGCTGTAGCATTCTTTCTCTCCCTGTTGGCACATTGCCACCTATTGGCAATCAAATGCTATGACAGAGTAGAAAATCTCAAGGTTAAGTGACATGAACCATTTCTTTGTTTCCCTCTCTCTCTCTCTCTCTCTCTCTCTCTCTCTCTCTCTCTATATATATATATATATATATATATATATATATATGTTTCTGTCCCTTTAATATAAATTATCTCACTATCAAATCAATTTACATTTATTCCATTTATAGGCCTTAATTGGAATGGGAAACATTTATTTCACATTGCCAAATCTCTCCCTCTCTTTGTCTCTCCTCCCTTTGTCCTAATCTCTCGCTTTCCCTTTCTCTCTCTGTCTCTCCCTTCCTTTCCCTCCCTTCCCACTCTATCCCTCACTCTCTCCCTGTTCTAGTGTAATATGTGGTCAGTTGGGACACAGACCTGCTGCGTCTGCTGTCTGCCGTTGACTCTTCCGGCAGCACCACCTAGTGAAACACATCAGAACAGCAAGTCTTTATTATTCGTGACGTCAACCACCTCTCCCTCTCTCTCTCTGTAACACACCACTCAAGGAACCTAAATAATTGGGACAGATTCATACCATTTCCAAATTAAACAGTTATGTTAAGGATTCAGGCAGGGTGCTTTGTAGAAGCACTTTGTGACAACTGCTGATGTAAAAAGGGCTTTGTAAATAAATTCAAAGTTCAAAGGGTTTATTTGTCATTTGCAATGACAAGTTACGGCAATGAAATGCTTGGTTTTCCTACTCCCGATAGTGCAGTTAAAAGTTAAAAAGTAACAGTAATTATAATTTAAAAAAATAAGATACAATCAATCAATAATAACACTATACAAAAACACACATCAATAATAATAACTATACAACTATAAAACCGTAGTGCAATGTAAAAGTGACAGATGTGCATGATATAAGTGGCAGATGTGCATGATATAAAGTGACAGATGTGCATGATATAAAGTGGCAGATGTGCATGATATAAAGTGACAGGTGTGCATGATATAAGTGACAGATGTGCATGATATAAGTGGCAGATGTGCATGATATAAAGTGACAGGTGTGCATGATATAAGTGACAGATGTGCATGATATAAGTGGCAGATGTGCATGATATAAAGTGACAGGTGTGCATGGGCTATGGATGGAAGGGAAGAGGGGTTCCTGAGTTGAGCAGCCTTACAGTCTGTGGAAAGAAGCTGTCACGTAGCCTGTTTGTTTTGGACTGAATACTCCTGTACCTTCTGCCTGACGGCAGCTTGGTAAACAGTCCATGGCATGGGTGGCTGGGATCTGTAATGATCCGTTTGCTCCTCCTCCTACACCTCTCTGTGAAGAGATCCTGCAGGGATGGCAGGTCAGACCTTGTGATGCTCTCTGCTGTTTTAATCACCCTCTGAAGTGCTTTACGGTCGAGGGTGATGCAGCTGCCATACCAGGTGGTGACACAGCCGGACAGGATACTCTCGATAGTGCATCTGTAGAAGTTGGTGAGTATCCTGGAATCCATGCCAAATCTCCTTAATCGGCATAGGAAGAAGAGCCGTTTCCTAGCCTGCGTCACCACGACGTTAGAGTGATGAGACCAGGTCAAGTCATCGCTGATGTTGACCCCTAGGAACCTGATGTTGTGAATTTGATTGAAAAATTGATTTTGTCGTGTGTCCTTTGCATTCAATAATTGCAATAATCACTCTCTGGTAATGCTTTGTCTAGAATATACTGCAGCCGTCTGCGATTTTTGGCCACTTGTGATAAAAGAGGCGCTGTTGAGTCAAATATGGAAAATAGTGTACTATGTCATGTACGCGTGGAAATGTGCTTCATGTCATCCAAACCAGCTGCTTTCAAACTTGGTATGATGGTGACTCTAGTCATAGATAATGCATATCTATGATATAACATGTCCGGTCCATTGGAAGGTTAAACTTTAATTGTTAAATTGGAAAAGACCCAGACTGCATCTTCAAGTCTCGTCTTCAGGAAATTTAAGTCTGATTCACTTGGATTTAATCAAGAACTACCCACTTTTTGGCCCTGAATTCCTCTGTAGTTGCAGTGGCTGTGCGTTTGGGGTCATTGTGATTAAGTGCCATCTGATGTTTCAAACGGAGCTCCATGGAAGCCTTTGTCTAGTTTTTACCAGCCAGAAAAAAAAAGCCAGCTGTGCTTGGGAGGAGGTCCTACCATAACAACTCCAGCAACAACACCCAGGATAAATACACTTTCCTATAATGTACAGTTAAACGAAAGCTGGCAGTAAAACGTTACCGGGGTCACGATAAAAGTTTTCACTGAAGAGCAGAACGTTGGAGAGTAAGAACCTGGATAACATCACCTCAGGGAGGTTCTTCTGACGGGTTTGAGCTCTCATTGGTCTTGAAACACCAGACTGAGCAGACCAGGTTGGTCCATTGGTCTGGAAGGCTGCAGCATGGCTTTGAATCTACTGCTCCTTCAGAAAAACATACCAGCTCTATGTACTCAAGGTTGTCTGTAATGTTAGGCTTACATTTTGTGGACAGTTCTACTATCTGTTGACAGCGTTGGTGCCTGATTTGCGGCACTATCCGAGGACATGCTGTTTATTATGTTATTCTGGGAGACTCTGTGATCCATTTCCTTCTGTTATATCATCTGTTATATGTCAACATTAGTGTTTGAGGTGTCTTCATGATGCAAACTTTTATAGGTTTGTTAAGCTTATCGGTATGTTATATTACACACCCTAATAGCTTCAGCAAAGGTATACAAGGACTAGCATGAGAGCAGTTCCTAGCAATTACCTGTGCACACCTTCATTTCCTTATTTCCTTCAGTATTCCTTATAAGTGCCCTGAATCTACTGGTCCCAATACCCAGCTGCTAGACTTGTTCAACAAACATGGCAATCATAAAACTGATACTGACTCTGTGGCATCAGATGTCAAATAACTTGAAGTGTGTATCACGACTAATGTGAAGTCTGTTTTACGAATAACGTGAAGTGTGTATTTCGACTCATGTTTATGGTTTGCTTGTATGACACCAGCAATATTTCTTATAATGCTTAACTTCTCAGCCTTTAGAAAACAATTCCTCCTCTGACTTTACAATGTTCTCTGTACTGAGAATAACAAAAAGAATGAGCTGGATGGGCGGGGACATGCTGAGGTAGCATAAGGTAGAACAGACAGTCGAAATGTACTGTACAGTATACAACAATTTAAGCACAGAGCCTGAGCAATGACAGCCCTGCACTGTGGTGAGAGCTCACTGTCAGAATTTCTGCAAACATTTGACCCAAACATTTTAAGTCTTAACATTTAAAAAAAGAACAGATAGTGAATGTGAGTTAACAAATAAAAATAGAATTTCCTTTTGAGAGGTCTCTGACAATGACGTTATCGTGAACATTGGCAACGTGGTGGACAAACCACAGTGTTGGACCCATTTAATCCACAGTGTTGGACCCATTTAATCCACAGTGTCGGACCCATTTAAATCCACAGTGTTGGACCCATTTAATCCACAGTGTTGAACCCATTTAATCCACAGTGTTGAATCCATTTAATCCACAGTGTTGGACACATTTAATCCACAGAGTTGAACCCATTTAATCCACAGTGTTGTACCCATTTAATCCACAGTGTTGAACCCATTTAATCCACAGTGTTGGACACATTTAATCCACAGTGTTAATATAAATTTCAGCACAATATGTGTATAACGTAATGAATTTAGCGAAGTGACGGAAGTGGACATATCTGCATGTTCAAGGTCTTTTTGGTCACTAAAACCTTAATGTTGTGGACCATTCTACTATATGCTTATATGTGTTGGTACATGATTCGCGGCTCCAGTCAAGGACATGCTATTTATTATTGTCTTCTGGGAGACTGAGTGATCCATTTCCTTCTGTTATGTCGTCAATTATATATTAGTGGGTAGGATTTCAGGGTCTGTTTGGTAACCACTCTGGACACATTTGCTCTCTTCTGTGCTGGAAGTGTCTTGTTTGACTTTTTTACTTATCAGATTTACTTTAAATGAACTGTGTCATAATCTGCTTTTTGTTTCTCCAGTAATTTCCGTGTTACAGATGACAAGAAGAACAGAATACTAAGGTACTTAGCCGAATTTGACCTGGGAGGCAAAAAAGAACAATATCAAATTAATAGTTATCTGTCTTGGAATCAAACTCTCTGGAGGTGAGGCAGTCTGCGTTTTACTACTCTACTCTGATTTTATAAAGTTATCTACCTGTATAAATTAATTAATCATTTACTTAAATGGGGATTTCTGTTGTATTATTTCTATGCGTTTAATCATATTCAACTGGCAGATTCCAAACTGATGACTTTTAAAAAACAGCCTCTGGTAGCTTCTACTTTTTCTCTCACTGAGGTTTCTATCCTAGTATTCAAAGATTACTACAGGAGTAGGTGAAAGAGCATTGTTGTATTGTCAAGTAATAATCACATACCCATTGAAAGAAGAATTCTCTGTCTACATCACAAAAATTTTAATGGAAGTTTTGAGGTATCAGGTTTTAGTGAGATATCAAACCTTTGTCTCCGGCAATACTTCTAAAGCCATTTAAATGTTATTTTCCAGAATGTTTTTGCATAGGCACCTTCACGCAGTAATTGCAATGTTTTTCATGCAAACCAAAAACATTCCTTTATAAATTCCAAGCTTAGTCAGATATCAGATTTGATGAAACAGTATACTATCTCACAATTTTCAGCATTTGCTAGGCAATTCAAACAAACAGAGTGACATTTTTGCATGTGTATAGCATGCATTAAAATGAATGTTCCCTTGCTAATTTACCTCATAAAATGAACATGATAAGGTCTAAGGCATTTCATTTTTGTGGCTGCAGAGTCTCAGTCTCTCAGAGGTGGCACAGTCAGTGTGAAGATTGATGGAGGGGCTTCGCATCATTTTTCAAATTCCTGAAACAGCTTTTTCCTGCAATAATCATCATGCCTAACTCTGCATTCAAAGTCAAAGGTTATTTGTCCAATGGGCTGAATAACACAGCGTCATCCTGCACAATTAAATTCTTGTGACATGGCACATCTACGTAGTAAGAAAAAAAACATTATTTTCTGACTATGTAATCCCTATTAACAGTTTAATTGTTTTTGTATGATGCGATGGATGTTGATTTCTTGACGGAACTGTCTCTTTTTCTGGGTAGTGTTACATAAATGACAGTAAGCCTACTAACCACCAATTACCTTTAGCTGTCTTTCCTCAGTGGTGGTTGCCATATTAAAGATAAGCCTCTTTTTATCTTTGCTAACATGTGGGTAACTTAGGGGAAAGAGAGTCTCATTCAGTTTAAGTATGATACAGCCTGATATATCACAGCTTTCAGCCAATCGGCATCAAGGCCATGAATGACCCAGTTTACAATACTTCACATCCACTTCAATGGATGTGAGTTCCAATTCAATGACCGAATCTGCCATATTCAACCTGTCTCAGGGGCTGTGAGCCTGATCACGTTTACCATTCTACACAAAGACCTACAGCATGATGGTTGTTTTAGTTCATATTGTAAATGTAAGATGTGATATTTTAGATTTTGGTTGGGAGGCTCAGAATTGGCATGTTGATACTGTGATGTCACTTATTAAATCTATAGCGAGAGGACTTCTGTTCTA
>JACXGI010015432.1:5960-17543 GCA_016801175.1 Esox masquinongy
AAGTATGGTTGGTGTATCAGGATGGTGTACAGGGTCTGTAGGGACTGTTTTTAATCAGGATTGTATTGTCTGTATGCCATTGTAACAGGTGTGAAATTTCCTGTCAAGTGGTAGCATTTCAGTCGGTTACATCACTCTCTCTGAGACCCTGAAGGTGGCTGTGGTCGTTGAGCTCAGAAGATCGCTGGTTTGAGCCCCTCATGAGGCAGTTGGAGCAAAACGGTTACACCATCATTACTGAGAAGTGCATTTGATTGAAAGAGCTGTATTTCCAAGATGGACAGTGTTCTACAGCTCTGGAAAAAATTAAGAGACCACTGCACCTTTTTCTTTCCTTTCCAAAAAAGTCGAAAAGGAAGGTTTTGAGTCAGGAACAGAGGGGTTAAAATTAAGAGACCACTACAAATTGAACGCTTCTGTTCCTCACTCACAACTTTCCTTTTCAGCGGTATAAACACATTCAATAACAGTGGAAAGCAATTGTTTCATATGTGGATGAGAGCTTGATTAAAATTGTTTAAGAAGTTATTGTTTGACGTACTTGCGAAGGGCGAGGTGTGGGTCAGGCTCATTCAGGGGAGATGATAGACCCCTGGATTAGAGCATCTGCGGAATGACTAAAATATTAAATGGAAATCTCAGAGGCTACGTAATGAAAGTAAATGACCTGCCTGGGAATTATTAAACAAGGTCGCCACCTGCTGGTAAAATTCTAAACTGTATTTTACATTGGGTACACCACTGGCTGACCCCATTCGTTCTCATTACCTGTCACATAAATTATCCTGACCTGCCACATAAATTATCCTAACCTGCCACATAAATTATCCTAACCTGACACATTAATTATCCCAACCTGACACATAAATTATCCTAACCTGACACATTAATTATCCTAACCTGACACATTAATTATCCTAACCTGACACATAAATGATCCTAATCTGCCAAATTAATTATCCTAACCTGCTGTATTAATTATCCTAACCTGCCACATTAATTATCCTAACCTGCCATATTAATTATCCTAACCTGCCACATTAATTATCCTAACCTACCATATTAATTATCCTTACCTGCCACATTAATTCTCCTAACCTGCCACATAAATTATCCTAATCTGCCACATTAATTATCCTAACCTGCTGTATTAATTATCCTAACCTGACACATTAATTATCCTAACCTGACACATTAATTATCCTAACCTGCCACATCAATTATCCTAATCTACCAAATTAATTATAGCCTATTAACCTGCCACATTAATTATCCTAACCTGAGATATTAAATATCCTAACCTGCCATATCTTCATAGAATCGACACAATGCGGAGGGTCTAGATACAGCCCTTTTCCGTGGTATATTGGCCATGTACCTCTTAACGCCTGAGCTGCCGTATGGTGTTGCAAATAAAACGGTTACAGGGACAATTACAATGGTGAAATAAATGTTTTATTATACCCATAGTATTTACGATCTTATATATCACAGCTTTCAACTAGCCTAATCAGCATTCAGGACCCGAACTGCCTGCTTACATACTGAGAGAGAAAGACGGAGAGATGACGTCAAGGTTAATCTATGGCCTGAATGGATCAATGAAGTCTGAACGGTGAAAGGAAAGCCAGGAGACAGACGAAGCACTGTGCAACATCCGAATCGCCTCTCTCCGCTAAGTACATTTAGATATACTGCTATACGTTGCTGTTATCACACGGGTTGAGGACACAGATGTTAATGAAAAAAATGCTTTATATGCATTAGACAGAGAATGAAAGGCTACAGTGCCTCTCAGCAGTATTCACTCCTCTTCTGTTACACCAAGAAATTAAAATGGATTTAACTAGGAATTATTTTGCCGTAGATCAACACAAACCAGTAAAATCAATTACATTTATTTTATAAAGCCGTTTTTACCTCAGAAGTCGTCACGTTTGACAGACACCCAGCCTGAACCCCCAAAGAGCAAGCATGAACAGAGTTGATGCACAGTGGTCAGGAAAACCTCCCTAGTAGAGTCAAAACGAATAATATAGCATCGTAAAACTAGGGGCTGGGACAAGGGGTCCAGAGATACTGTGGCCAGAAGTTATCCAGAGGTAACCCCGGACATTGAAGTCCATGTACACGCTAGCGGCCTACACGTCTACATTGTCGTAATGCGCGATCGGAATTATAGATGAATAGATCAGGGGCTACTTTTTATTACTATTTTTTGGTCAATTTGAGATCCGGAGCTATTCATAAAAGATCCGGGGGCTATAGCCCCGGACGCCCAGGCCTAACGACGCCACTGCACATAGGCTACAAAACAGGAAACAGTTGATTCCAAGTATTCACCCCCTTGCCGACTGGATGACGTGGCTTAATTGTAGCTAGAATGTCAGTGAAAGCTGTCTGCTATTTGGTCACGAAGGTGTGATTGGAGAATCTGTACGGTCCTTAGCGTACTATAATTTAGGTATATTTTGGCTTAGTCGTCGTCGACTGTAGCACAGGTAAAGAAAAGCGCTTTGCGGCCTTGTCCCTTTTTGTGCTGGCCTCGTGGAACGAAGAGGTGTCAACTGATCAGAAAGGGGGTCTGTTTCGTCCTCCAGATGCGCTTCTTTTATTAACCATTTTGCGCCCAGATCTGGGTTGCACCCAGATCGACGTTTATCAGGCATCGACCTCAACATGGTGGTCTCTGTGTCCTGTTTTTGGTAATCGTAAATCCAGTAGGCCTAATTGGAGAATGTTGTTTTATTTTGTTCATTATTCCAGAAGAGGATGTGCCATCACAGGTCTGTGTTCAACATGCAGTCGATAGGCTACACCAGCTTCTGTTTTCCATACACTTGACAAACCTAAACAAAATAGCCCCATTTTCATTCCAAGACCTGATATAATAGCGCAAAGAGAATACAATTCTCATCAGAAAGTAGCACGCTCCATCACTCTCAGTTGGAGCTGCATTGAAAAATCATTGTTTCCATATTTCGAAATAAACTTAATCATCTACCTATTTATACAACTATCTAATTAAGCTTCGACATCAACGCTTTATGTACCAGAACAAGTTTTTTTTGCTGATACAGGAAGGTATGCAACCAGGGAGGCAAAGGGATCCATGAGGCGAGTAGTGTGACGATTGATCACTGATACGAAATGGGAATGTCATTCTGATTCCCCACCTCATATTTCCCTGTTATACTCTGGTCGATAACTCTCGTACTATATGTCGGCGATCATCTGATTTGCTTGTCGATGGTCACATCTGAACGCCGCTCCAACGCCTTTGACCGTCTCCGGTTTGAAAAAAATGCTTGGCTCATCACAGGAGTAGTGTTTCGGGGGCGTCACAAGCATCCACAAAGCACTGCCGATGTAAACCGCAAATGAACGGTGGCGTTGACCCGCTTTCTCTTCATGGCTTTTCCACAGCATCTTAGGAAACGTAAGTAAGTCATTGTGTTTGTTTAACAGTGTGTACTGTCTGCCAAGATTTTAATAACGTTAACCCATACGTTTTAATTTTGTTAAAAATGGGATCAACATGAAGAGAAAGAGCAAAACGCGAGCTCACTCTGTTCGTTGCAAGACACTGGGCGAGCGGCGTCGCTATAAACAGCCATGTTGTAAGCTATGCTAGCCGCTGCTGGAGTGAGAATGGCAACAAACGAGCGCAAGTGTCTTGCCGCAAGGAGATAATCACGGACAAATCTAGCTTTCACAACAAGAAAGAACATACGACGCGGTCGTTGATTACGGACATACAGGCATGTGATTTGTTTTGTTTTGGTAGCTGTCTTCACCTGACTAGAAGAGCATTGTCCCGATGTTGATGCTTTCATGTGGCTTTAAGAGCTCAGCACCATAGTACGCTGGAGAGCTCCTGACTAGCTTTGCGTCGCAGACAAACTTGAGCTGCTCACTTGCCAGTGATGTATGCTTATGTTGATAAAAAATACCAAAATGGTCGTCTCACATACACACTACAGAAATCGAAGTTAACGTAAAGGCTAAAAACGAGGTTAACGTAGCAACTTTGTTAATTAACCAACACTACATTATATCATTATTTAAAGCTACGAAAAGCTCAAAGCAAGTTTATTAGAACTTTACTTTGAGCATGGCGGGTGCTTGACATTTTGGTTCAGTTATGTAAACACCTTGCAGGGTGGGTCCTTTACTGACCTGTTGCCCTGTTTCTACATTAAATGTACCCCTGTTCTGACAGACTATAACATTACTGCCATAAACAAATAGAGATGGAAACAGAATCTGATTTTAATACATTATTTATTTAGATTTTATTCATACAAGGAAAACCAGCAGAGACTGAGATCTTATTTACAGTGATGTCCTGTAGCCTACTAATACAACAATAAAAAATGTAAATGTATACAAAATTCAGACTTAAAACATATTTGAAAACACTTCAAGAATTGCAAACCCAATTCACTGTAAAATGGTCATTCAACAATTGTTTAAACTGCGTTATAGGCAAAGTGGCCTTGAACTCAAGGTCTTCCTGCTGAAGATTCATAGAGTGGGGAGCGTGGTAGGTGAACAAGGTTCAACCCGTCTTGGAATGAGCTCGAGGTACCTCGAGTACTAGCCAGTCCTGTGATCGTGCTTGAAAGTTGCTATTTCTCCAATTATTTTTAAAGGGAAAATTAGTCAGGGTAGTTTCTGCAGGATGGCCTTATAAACAAGTATTAACCAATGTCTGGCCCATCCAAAAAACAAGGGATCCCAACCAACAATAGTGTATAAAAGACAATGGTCTGCACAAAAGCTTGCACCGGTAATAAAATGTAATGCTGCAGGATAGACTGAGTCTAGACTTTTTAAAACAGATGCTGAATCATGCATGTATAGTACATCACCATAGTCCAGAACTGACATAAAAGTGGCCTGAACAATTTCACTTTTATGTCGAGATGACAGACATGCTTTGTTTCTGTAAATCACTTTTAAAATAGATTTTGTAATCCAACCAAATTCCAAGGTATGCGTATGAAGAAACACATTCTGAGACTGAATTGTCCAGGGATGTAATTTTAAAATCACCTGAAAAAATAACTGTTTTGGTAGTATATGAACTGTTCTTCAATGTTTTTACTGTTTTCCATGTTTTGTCTGGATATACATTATAATTTAGCACAGTAGTTTCATAGTAGTCTGATTTTCGAATATGCTTTGTACACATGTTTCTCAGTTTCTTAATAGCTAGCCAATCAGAATTTGCAGCTGTTTTTCTAGCCTCAGCCCATGACACATTTTTATTGTAGATACCATCAGATATATCCGAGGTAAACCAGGGGCTTGATCTATTCCCCACTCATGCTCTTTTGAATGTAGCATGCTTATCGGCAATGGAATTAAAAACCCTAGTAAGATACTTGAAAGCCAGCTCTAGTTTAGGAAAAACACAAATGCAATCAAAGCTACTATATGGTCAAGATCCTGTAAAAAACTTGTTCATTAAAATTTCTGTAGTGTCTTTTAATGATTACATGAGGAAAGGCCCTAATGATTCATTTCAGAGAAATAAATGGACCTGTGAGCATATGAAATAGGCATTACTTTTAGGGAAATCTGAATTATCCATATATAGCTTAAACCCAGAATGATTAGTATAACCTTTAATGGTATTATAACTTGATACAACTGTGATACAGACCGATGTCGTCTTTCTCCAATTCACCAGTCACCCACAAGCTATGCCCCGGACTCTAAGCCAAATATCTAATAGCATCTGATGGGTTCAATGGGTCGAATGTTAATGTACAGTCAAATTCTTACAGTGAATTCATATTTTAAAATAATTTCAATTATTTATGTGAATACAGGCTTTAAGAAATGTTCGAGTCCAAGTGTCTAATGTCTTACAAATTGTAAAAATGTCCCACCAGGAATCAAGAATGTTGATGGCCATAGAACCCTTTTCAAAAACTTTGTCGTAACTTCTAACATTTCGGTTAAGCAACGATCCCACAATGGTGCTTTTAACATGCTTCTTAATTAAACACTCCTCAATGATCTTTGACCCCTACAGCAGGACACCCATTGCATTTCAGTGTCTTTTTCAAATGACACTTAATAGAGATATGTAGAGATATGCCCAACAGGCAGACAGGGGCACCCTCAGCATGACAGAGCATTTCCAAATTCCTTCTTGAGAAATAATATAATTCAAGTTCTTGCGGGCCGTCGACAGTGATAATGATTACTGTGGAATGTATTATGTAAGACTTTCCACCAGGTTTGCTGAAAGAACTGTTACAGAATGTGTTCCAAATAGCACCTTATTACTTTAAAGCACACTGCTTTCATAGTACGCTACTGAGGTTTAATGTGGTTTGTAGTGCTGGGCTCTGTTGAGGCTAGGCGTGTATATGTGTGTGTGGGTGAGTGTGTGGGTGAGAGTGTGGGTGGGTGAGAGTGTGGGTTTGTGTGGTGCATGTTCTGTTTCTCTTTGTCCTTCTGTCAGCTGTGCCTGACGGATAGAGGCTTTTCTGTACAGGGCGACTGTGGAGGAGGTCGCTGGCTCCCCGGGTGTGACAACACATTGGGCTAGCTCTGGGATAAACCTCCCTCTCTCTCGCTATGTCTTCACCGTCTCCCCTCTCTCTCCCTCTTTCTGTCTCTGTGTTTCTTTCCCTCCTCCCTTTCTCTCGCTTTCTCTTCACCCTCTCTCTCCCTCTTTCTGTGTCCCTGCCCCCCATCTTTCTGTTAGTCTGTCCTGTCAGAACTAGGTTACCCATCTCCCCTCACAAAGTGCACAGGCAACATCTATATTAGCTGTTAACCAAGTGTGTGTGTGTGTGTGTGTGTGTGTGTGTGCGTGTGTTTGTGTGTGTTTGTGTGTGTGTGCGTGTGTGCGTGTGTGTGTGTGTGTGTGTGTGTGTGTGTGTGAGTGTCATCCCTCCCAGAGAACTGGCCTCAGTTCTCTCCTCACATTATAGGATTTTGCCAATCGTCAAGGACACCTCTATCTCTTCATCCTCCTCTCTTGCTTTTTTTTCTCTCCTTTTTTGTTTTAGCACCATCCCTTTCTCTGTGTTGGTCCTCTCACACTCTGTCAATTGCATTCAAATAACACAAAAAGATCTTTCAGAAAAATCTTTTTTAAACAGTGTTCCCTTTGCTAATCTGTGTTACGACAACATACATCCTAAATATGCGGGACCAGTCATCTCCTTCAAGTGTATGCTGAAGTTACTGTCATCACACTCTATGTGGTGTCATAGTATAGCTGGACCGCGTCCATCTATCCATGCATAAAGTGTTTGATGAAGTATTTTAATCTATGTACAAGAGTAGAAGCTGCATGGATACAGTGAACAAATGTAGCACTGAAGCATCTCATTACACTGTAATGGGAAACTAGTAGATAGCTTAAATTGAAGCATAGCACTAAGCTGACGCTGAACTGAAGCAGTAGGAGCATAGTTCTAAGCTAACGCTATGCCGAAGCAGTAGACACATAGCATTAAGCTAATGCTGAACCAAAGAATCAGGAGCATAACACTAAGCAAACACTGAACTGAAGCATTAGGGGTGTAGCGCTGAGCTAACGTTCAACCGAAGCAGTAGGAGCATAGCGCTAAGCTAACGCTGTGAAGCAGTGAGAGTATAGTCTCTAAGCTAATGCTGAAACAAAGCAGTTGAAGCATGGCGCAAACTAGCTCTGAACCGAAGCAGTACGCGGAAAGCGCTAAGCTAATGCTGAACCGAAGCAGGTCGAGCATTGCACTAAGCTAACTCTGAACCTAAAGCAGTAGAAGCATATGGCATCTCTACAGTACGTAGTGTTTGCTTGGGGGCATCGGTAGGGACATGGTCCATTCTGGCTGATATCAGAAACATTAAAATTTGAGTTTGCCATGTGACATTAACATATGGGCTTGTTCTAGCCCTGGGGTAAATGGGCTCATTAGGGGATCCAGTTTCACATTTGCCACTTTGTCCTTGCTTTCTCAATAGAGAGAAGCTGTATGACTGTGTGTGTCTGTGTGCCTGTGTGTGTCTGTGTGTGTGAGAGAGAGTGAGCGCATGTGTGTGTCATTGAGATGATGCATGTGTGGGTGTGTGCGTGTAGGTGTTGGTAAAGGGAGGATGTTTGACCCTTCCCGGCAGCAGTAGAAACTGTCTTCTGTTGCAAACCCAATGCAACCGAAGGAGAGATAGAAAGAGCAAAATTGGCAGAGAAACATATTTAAATAGATTAAAAAAATATTCATACACATGGACACAATCATGCACAATTGATACTTGCTTGGCTAGTCCTCACCCAATCCATGGACGATTTCTCGAACTCTGAAATGACTGTTCCCATTGGTTCCAGAAACCGATGGGTTGCATCACAGCCATAATGTTTCCAATCGCTGACAACTGTTTTGCACATTACCCCCAATTTGGACGTTGCTACATACTTCTTCGACCATGACTGATGTATGTAGCGTATGACAGAGCAGCAGGAGATTTCAGTTTGTGTAGTCAGGCAATCATGGTGGATGTTTTGGTTTTAATACGTTTCCCAACCTGCGCACTGTTCTGTGGATTAATGTTCTGTATTAAAACCGAACAAAGCTTGGCTCCTGCTGGTGTACATACTCCTGAACAGACACGATAGCCCCACTCAGAACGTAAACATCATTATAGTTCTCTAGTCTAGTGTACAGTAGAGCATCAAACAAACTCATTACTCTAGTTGTAATCAGACTTGCACCAATCCAATGCGTCTGGTTTAATTCCCACCAGCTGTATCCTCCCGGCAGCCATGTTATAGATACTTAAGTTATAGATACTCAAACAGCGGAGGGTCGTCAGGGAGCGTTTGCCGCTTGGTTGCGTTAATGCCAAAAGAGGTACGTCTGCTATGGTTAACTTGCCTGGGCATAATGGGAAGCAATGGCGCCCCCTATCTGGAGCAATGTGGTAACTGCAGTTTGGAGCTCTACAGGCAGGGAGCAACAGTTTTTTTTTTTTAAATACTGTTTCAATTGTACCAGTGAGAAGTTCAAGACAGTCTTTCGCTGTGCTATTTCTTATCCATTCATGTGCCATGCCTGAAGGAGAGTCGGCATGTGGTGGTGAGAGCCGAGACCAGGACTCTGTCGGCTTCACTGCGCACGTATCAGCCAGGCTGAGCGAAACAACACGCACCATGACTCAGCCCTGCGACCTTTGAACCACAGGGGATTTCTGCATGATTACTGTATGGACAGTGAATGGATGTATAATGTATGTGTGGGCGCACGATGTGTCTTTGTGGTCACCGGGTGGGGAAAGGTTCAGAACTACTTGGTAATGTTTCTGAGCATCGGCTACATGACCAAAATGATATAAACCGCTATGCTCATTCTGTTTGGAGTGTGGCAGGGAGACTTGACTGTGGATAATGACGCTCTAGCTCTGTTGATCTTGACGTGCTTCAGACTGGGAGACATTCCACATGCAGACACTATTGGCTGTCTGCGTACCATATGTGACAGTTGGTCTAACCTACATAGGCTACAGAACCCAATGACGCATCTATTATATCTGTGGAGTATTCCAGATTTGCAAACCAAGTGGGTGGGGGTGGGGGCTACAAGCGTCTCCATGGTTTCAATATTTTGGGACTGTGTAGCACCCACGGGGGCAGCCAATCGGACCGAGTCGGTGGCAGATGGGGTGGGCAGTGTGTGGTCGTAGTCCAGACGGTAGACAGACGGGCCAGGACGGGTCCTCTCCGCATGGGGCCCCGAGGACCGCGGCTCCCACACACACCGATGTCGCGCCAGGGCCCAACGCTGCACTGTTTGAGCCTCATTAGCGCCCCCTGTCGTGAGAGGAAGTGGCCGGCGGAGAGCGGCTGGCGCCCGGAACAATCATGGCCGTTTGTTTCTTTGGAAGGCCTGGGGATAGGAGTGTTCCTGTCACCGAACTGGAAGGGCCGCGATGGGTGGCGCAGATGTACTTTATGCCTTTGTGCTGCCATGAAATGACATCCTTCCTGTTGTGTTATCCAAGCATTCAGGGGTCCAAAAACAAGTATCTCCAAAATAGAAAGATTCTTAGGAAAAATCCTGTGTTTCTCAAAAGTCCTATTGTCCCTTTAAACTGGCATACAATTATGAAACTTCAGAAGCAACCAAAACGTTACTGGTCCTGGAGTCTGCAGGAGAAATGTTTTCATCTGACACCGAGTGTCGTTTTGACACCCATTCTTGAGATTGTTTCGGCTCTGACAGTTGCTGGCACAGAATGGCTTACAGTACCTTCCGTCGTGCCGTGGTTCCTCATAGGTACCCACTGACCCGGCTGAGGGATGGAGTCTCTCTTTGGGGGTGAACTGGGCCTCCTGGGTGGGGGCGAGGGCCTCAGGGATGACGGCTGCGGTTTGGGGTCGGGGGTCAACTGGTCAGCCTCGCCCATCCAAGACGACATGTACCCCTCCCACTTCGCCCTGGCTGCCGCCTACCATGACATCAAGACGCGATTGGCCAGTCTGGAGCGAGAGAACAGCAGCATCAAAAGGAAGCTGAAGAACTACGAGATCAAGGTAGGTTGACAGAGTGTGGTGCATGACTGTATCCCAAATGGTGCCCTTTTGCCTTATGAGCGCTCTACTTTTAACTAAAGTGCAGTATAGGGAACAGAATGTAATTTGGGACTGGGAAATTTACTCAGGTGATTTAGTTGGTCAAAATAAGTTGTTGAATGTGCCTTTTAGACATTATTTTTTAAATTAATGTCCCATTTCAGCCATTCCTGATCTGACATTCCTGATCCTGATCTGATGCTTTTCTATGCAGCCTTTTGTTCTAATAATTGAGTTTGATCAGTGAATACCTGCAGGAGAGAAGTGTTGAGTGTTTCTTAAGTATTGAAGTATTCAAACATACTGCACCTAAATCAGGGCATGAGGAAAACGTTATGGTAAGGGAAGGTTATTCTCAAACCTCTAATAACAATCTGACCTCCACTTGCACTATTTTTCCTCCTCTTTTGATCCTTTTGCTTTTCTAATCTCCTTTTTCTCTTTGGTGATGTGGCACTCCTGGTTCTATTGTCAGTGTCTCCTTTGATGTAATGCATTTCATTCTTCTTCAGTAATTTCCCTCCCTCTTCTTTCTCCTGTTTCATTTGGTTCCTCTACCTCTCTTCTCTCCCTCTTGTCCCCTCCTACCCTCTCTCCTCCCTGCCTCCTTCTCATCTCCTTCAGTTTCCTATGATCAGTGAGTTTGGGGAAGAGAGGACTCTGCAGTGCTGTTCCTGTGAACCCAACGAGACCAGCCTGCTGCAGTCAGAGACCACCAACCTGCAACAGAGAGTCAACTCACTCACACAGGAGGTAAGGAGCAGAGCAGAGGAGGAGAGGAGAATAGAAGAGAAGAAAGGAGAGAGGAGGGGAGCTGCACAGTTAACACTTAACCCACTCCTTCCCTGTTAGCTTCAGAAGAGTAAAGAGCGAGAGGAACGGCTTGAGGATGTTATCCAGGCTTATGAAAAGATCCACATGGAGAAGAGTAACGTTCAGAGAGACCTGGACAAGATGGTAAGACCACTGACCTCACTAGAAAACACTGCCTCTATTCAGACCAC
>JACXGI010015434.1:0-17441 GCA_016801175.1 Esox masquinongy
ACCTTACCACCCTATACCACAACACCCTGACACCATGACATTGACTCAGAACATCAAATTGCGGTTGGTCATGAAAAAAAATATTCTTTTACTTTGAAATAAAATATGTAAATATACCATATACCTGACAAACTGACTTACCAGCAGTTTACTGTTTTTGTTTACCGGTTGACCAATTATGATTTCTAAGGGTCGAAACCAATTATTAGGATACCAAAATAGCAGATAACCGATTAATCTGACAATGATATTTTTAAATAAGTATACCGAATGAACAATTAGCCCTTAATGTAATTTCTTAATACATTTTATCATTAGATTGTCCATCTTGATAGTTGCCCAATTACCATTCTGCTCTGGTAAATTTTAAATCATAGACTTAACTGTACGCTAGGCTATTTACCAGATGATTCAGGTTCAGAACAAAAAGGACAACCCTCCCTAATGCTAGGAACCAGGTGTACCAGATGATTCAGGTTCAGAAAATAAAGGACACCCCTCCCTAACACTAGGAACCAGGTATACCAGATGATTCAGGTTCAGAAAATAAAGGACACCCCTCCCTAACACTAGGGTCCAGGTGTACCAGATGATTCAGGTTCAGAACATAAAGGACAACCCTCCCTAACGCTAGGAACCAGGTATACCAGATGATTCAGGTTCTGAACATAAAGGACATCCCTCCCTAACACTTAGGTCCAGGTGTACCAGATGCCTATTGGTTGCTATAGTCCCATGTCTAATCCTCCACTGGAGATCAGTTGTCATCCTATCAATGGACAGTTTATATAAAGACCACCAGCTGCCTTTCGGGGAACCGCCTGGACCAAATACACCCCCACACCTTGTGGATTTCACCTTTTCTAGGGAGGAATCATGGGACACCTTCACACACACAGTGTACATGGCCTTCTTCCCCACAGCCCTGAACTCCATCAGCTCAAGGGTTTTGAAAGACAGAAGTTCCAAATCCTCCTCAAACATCCCAGCAGCAGCACTGACATTCAGCACAGGGAAAACATAATCCAGGCCGTCTGTCCACCAATCAGAGGAGACGTCAGACACAAACCGTTGATGTAGTGCCGGAAGGAATCACAGAGCTCAGCCACAACCCTCCTCAGCAAACCAAATGGTTGAATCCCCGCTCTCTCTCTCAACTCCTCCAATGATCTGCTCTGCATCAAATGTCCCAGCTTCTTACACCCCACTCCCCAAAGGCTGGCTGAATCCAGTTTGGGGCCGAATTACAGAATTGTAAAAAAGTGTCACTTGGAACAGCCACATCCCAGGCGGTGTGTTGATCTTCCGGGACATACTGAACACTCTCCAGGCCTGCACGACAGACTCATAGAAGGGAGTCAGGACAGACAGATCAACCTCCTCCACCTTCAAGAGGAAAAGGTGTCTATCTAGACCCAAACGGCCCTCCTCATTAGAGCATGTGCTGTATCCACCCAGGTAGAACAATCACTGTACAACCATCTCTGGGCTGCTTGAAGACGGAACATCTTGACTCCAGAAGCAATGTCCACCAGGCCTTGCCCACCCTCGTGTAGTGGCAGATAAAGGGCTGAAGCCTTAATCCACTGCTGTCCATGTCACGCCCTCCGCTTCCACCTCCTCCTAGTCCGGGCCAGTCTTTCTCTCTCTACTGCCTGCCTCTCAGGTCTCCGCACCTGCCATTCATTCCCTCATCAGTCTACATATATATATAAACCCTGGTTTCCGTCCATCCGGTGCTAGATCGTTGTTATTTCTCTACTACGTAGTAACGTTCACGGCCACCCCTAACCACAGTTTGAGTCTTCATTATAGTTGTTCCTTCCTGCCTACCCTGTCTACCTGTGTTCCCAAGATTCCTCCTTACCCAGCCTTCACACACCTCCGTTACATTACCCTTTTCGTTTCCCTGTTTGTGTCTGTGTCGTGCGCTTGGGCCCACTCTCGGCTTCCCCTTAACAGTCCAGACCAGAAAAAGGTAACTAGTGACCTCTGAAGAGCTTTTATCAAGCCCTCAGGTGGCTGTACAACCATGAAAAGAGGGGCTTTGCTACAAACTATGAATTTACTCATAAACACATCACTGGTTTTCATTCTTTTGAAGTTTTACTCATGAAAGCTAACCAGGCTGATAAATCGTTTTACATAACTACTATTTACCGGTCCCCCAGGCCAGCACAATTTTCCTCAGTGAGTTTCCAGAATTCTTGTTTAACCTTGTAGTAATTGCAGATAGTATTCTAATTTTTGGTGATTTCAATATTTATATAGAAAAATCCAATGACCTTCAAAAGGCCTTTAAAGCCATAATTGACTCAATGAGTTTTGTCCAACATGTCTCAGGTCCAACACACTGCCACCATCATACATTAGATTTAGATGAGAAATAGATATTGTGGATATAATAATTTCCCCCCATAATCCTGGAATATCGGACCACTTATTACATTTACATTTAAAACAAGAAACCCACTTGCACCCCAAACAATACATTTTAAAAGCCGTAATATAATTTCTTGGGCTACCAATAGATTTGTTGATACTCTTCCAGGCTCGCTCATCGATGATAGAGTAAACAAATCTGCAAACGATCTAATCAAGGATCTCAACACTGTGAAATACCTTAGATATGGTTGCACCACTAAAAACAAAAGAAATATGCAACAAGATACTTACTAGAGCACTTAGACAATACTAGAGCACTCACGCAATCATCCAGAAAGTTGGATCGAAAGTGGCGCTCCACAAGTTGGAAGTATTCAGACTAGCCTGGAAAGACAGTACAATGCAATACCAAAAAGCACTCACATCTGCTCACTCATCTTTTTTTTCCAACCTGATTCCGGTGAACAAAAACAATTTAAATTTCTCTTTCATACAGTTGCAAAGTTATCTAAAACGCAATGCTCAACTAGTGAAGTGGGTCTTCAGTTCAGCAGTAATGAATACATGAACTTCTTTGATAAAAAGTTAATCACCGCTAGAAAACAAATAATTGACTCCTCCTTAAATAGGGCTAGTCCTCAAAAACCCAGTTGTCTTGAGAATGCACAGAATTTCCCTGAACTGGTATCAATGGGGACACTTGAATCTTTTGATCCTGTATGTCTTGACACGTTCACTAAATTAGTAATGAGTTCTAAAGCCCCCTCGGGTCTCGATCCACACCCCTGTGGATTGAGCGTATAGTGTACATTACTATTAATATCCTGAACGGTAATCGCTACAATCCTACATTGTTTTGTGTATTTCATTTCATTCCATTCCAATGAAGTGATCCATATATTCCTATGGGTATCATAGCCTGCGTGAGGCAACAGTAGAGTTGAACCAAAACTGGCCGCCATGACGCATGTCATGTAATGGGGAATTTACCTGATCTGTTTGTAGGTCTAATCCTTGTTGCCCAAACACAAACGACGCTTCTACTATGTCATAACGCCTGGCAACATGACCTTTAGGATGAAGGAATGATGCAAAGGGTTGGGGTCATGGTGACTTGGAGAGGAAAACAACAGTGGCGCACACCCCAGCCACAGCTCCATTTGCGATTCCAAACATTGTTTTCAGTTTTGTTTTTCAATATAGCTGTGTTTACAAACCAACACATTTTAGAACATATATTTGAAAGCAAAGAAAAGGCTGAGGACGGAGATCCTGTCCAGGACCACTTTATACAGGCTACGAGAATGATCATTCGTCTTATACAGGCAACTGGAAAATTGACTCAACCGGATAACAAGTAGAGCTAATATTTAGCCCAGTTATGTGTTCTGCATTATGATTATGATGTAAAAACTGTTCTTCTGTAAACGTAATACAGGGATATTCATGGGTTTTTGGAAAATGGTTAGTAACTTACTATTTTGATAAGTCGTAAGTGGAACTTCACTTGCAGTCCTCTGCTGCCCTCTGCTGGCTCACTGGTGTAAATAGCAAATAGTAAATGGAACATCGCAGCTATCAAACTTTAATTATTGTTTGATTTCAATGTGTGGGTAAATTACTTTTTTTTGGTATCCAACGAAATTTACATTGTTTTACAATTTGTATTCATTAGGTTTGAACTTAAAACACTGTTATATGTCACTAAAAGAATGGAGGAATCAAAATAAATAATTGAAACAAAACTTCATTATAGTTTACAAATTATTTTATCGTACCATATCCCAAAAATGTACCTACGTGTAAATTTTTTTTAGCCTTTTCAACACATGTATTTTAAGTGTCCCAGAATTCTGTTGTGATGTATTCTTTATTGTAGCCGAGAGTGTTCTGATATCAGAGACATACAACACTTCATGATATCTATTACAGAGAAAGAGCCAAAGTAGTGAATTACCGCCAAACATTTCCTGAGACATCACCCACAAATTATTATCTACACTTGATTCCAACAAAACTACTTAAGGAGCTACTTCCTGTGCTAAGTCAACCAATGTTGAAAATAATTGCTCCCTGTCCTCCGTATGTGTACCAAACTCACTAAAAATAGCAGAAATTAGGCCTCTTCTGAAAGAATCTAATCGGGATCTGGATATATTAAACAATTACAGGCCAACATCAAACCTCCAGTTCCTTTGAAACATCTTCATTTTCTGTTGCAATCTAGGGGGGGAAAACCCTTTTAAATGAGCTGCTTCACAAGTCTGTGATGCATGGTTTTGTGGAAGATGGAAAATGTTCACAATTTATTATGAAAAGAGACTCAACAGTCGTTCGTATAACAGTGTTATTTCAGTTTCATTTCGTGGATCCACAGGAACAGTCGTCAAAACAGAAACTGAGTACAAGTACAGAGTAATATCATAACAATTGTTCTGATTACCCATTATTGCTTTCACCACTTTATACCCCTCCTTGTCAGCTCCCAAAATATTATCTCTTATGCTATAAGATACATACAAAAACAAGTCGTCATACTAATAGGAAAACAATATAGAACCCTACACTGTCAGGGCAACCTATAGTTTTAGGTCAGAGTTAACAGACCTCCTGATCGGAGCTACCCCGGTCTCTGTCCTGCCTGAATGGAAGAAACAGAGGAGACACAGGCAACTTCACCTTGGAGCCATCTGTACAGGGCCATAGATAAGATAGGTTTGAGGCCTGGCGCCTTGGTTGTGGCCATAATCACCTAAGAACAGGGCATGCTGACCTAGGTCTTCTTCTATCCGTGGCAACCATGAACAGTCTAAAGCAAATTCAGGCCTAGTCTAAAACAGTACATTTATTACACTGGATTTGCAGAATAATGGTAATAAATAGAATTTCCACAATATCTCCCTTTTGTCCCATCATGGACAACACAAAAAAAATATTCACATATTAAAAGAATACATTTACTACATATTATAGGTTTCCAATGAATGAAGCCTTAGCTTGACGCTTTAACGATTCCCCTCGTCCAAGTCCACGTAAATAATCCACAGGATGACTAGATGTAGTTCAACTATTTACTTTGACATGAGCAGTAATTGGTACGCACATATGGTCAATTTCAAAATCATTAAGATTTGGGAGAATAGCGAGAGAGGACAAAAAAACTGTGTGGCTCCACTCTCTTCTTGCCTGACTGCCAGAACATTACCACCCCAAAACCTTTCCTCGCTAGAGTATCAAAAACAATTAAATGTGAGCTCAGTCACTAGGACGCAACAATAACAATCTCCTATTCCCAAAAATTACAAATTTAAGATAAATGAGGTTTTAGGCATTTTAAATAATCCACACATTTTAGTGTGAGGAATAAAACAATTAAGTTACTACACACCGTAAATATGAACTGTTAATACATTAACCTGTAAATACTGTAAATATTCCTTCCAATTCCTAATAAAGAAATTAACCCTGTAGTTACTATTTTTTGCATATTAACTTAAATTATTGAATCACAATTAGTCAAATAGTCACATTCTATTTAGAAACTGCATTTAGGCCCCCACACGTTAAAAACATCCTGGATCTTAAGGACCAGGAGGTTACAGTTACTTTAAATAAGTTAAAGCTGAATCAAACTCTGACAATCAAGACAGTTATGATTATATAAATTACATCTGGCTCTTTTTCCGCTACTGGAGGTTCCATTATCGTAGTCGTCCTGCAGTTTGCAGTTGTCCTGCATGTCTCAAACTAAGGCAAGTCTCTCAGTTTTATGCTAAACTGATCCTTCATGAAAAACAACCCAATCGGAGCCAGTCAGCAGCTGATGCGCACTAGAAATACTTACAGGCCTATAACTACTATAATTAAAATAACTATACCAACCAATTCAAAGCCCACCCAGCAATAATGACCCCCATAACTCAGCTATCTAGGAGAATGGTCCTTTGATTTCATCACTGTGGAAACTTGTGTCATTTTATTAACTAGGTCAGACAGTTGAGTTGTAATTTGGTATGAATGTAAAACATTCTTGTCCTATCAGGGCACCGGTTCCTCCCAGAGAGGCCAACAGATCTGGTCGGCAGTGGCTGGCATGGACCCAGGTATCTTTCCCCTAAACTCATAGTGCTGTGTGAGTTGTCCGGAGTACCTGGTGTGGGCCGCTCCATCATGGATCCTACTATTTTCTCCTGTAGATCTTGATGTAGACCCAGTCGCCTGGCTGGTATCTGTGGCATGGCTGCGTTGGGGGAGATGGTCCTTGTGCCTCCTTGACCTGTGAATGCATACGCTCAACAATTCTAATTAGCTCTATGGCATAGTCCAGAAGTGAGTCAGTCATGATTTGCAAGTCAATGTTTGGAGGAGGCTCCAAAGGAGTCCTGATTGGTCTGCCAGTTATTATCTTATGTGGAGTAAAACCGTCCCTCTGACTAGGAGAGGAGCGCAGTGCCATTAGTGTCAGAGGTAGTCATTCCATCCAGGTCATCCCTGTATGTGCACAGCATTTAGACAGTTTGTTTTTCAGGGATTGGTTTGTTCTCTCGACCATCCCTGCACTTTGTGGATGCCATGGACATGAGAACCTCTACGGAATGCCTAGCGTGTGTCACAGTTCTTTCATCAGTTCATTTTTGAAATGTGTCCCTTGATCAGATGAGAGAATTTCTGGTATACCAAACCTTGGTATGACCGCCGCATAATAGCATGTAACAAATTGCTGAACTGTAAAGAGTTATTGATATGTGCACCAGTGGAAGTTAAAAACCCAGGTTCCCGAGGATGCCAAAGTCACTGGCCACACTGGTGGCAAACCTGGAATCACTACAGACGTTCACTGATTTCTGGGAAGCAAGAACACAAGCTCTGTTTAGTGCAACAAGTTCAGCTTTCTGAGCAGAGAAATCGACAGGCAATCTACCTTGTTCAATGATACCTTGTTCAATCGAAATGACAGCAAGTTCAGACCCGTCAGTTGACTGTGTTGCAACGTTTGATGGTGACATTTGGAGCTGTTAAGAGAATCTCATATCCAGACAGTCTTTGTGCTGTCATGTACTGGGTTCTTGGCTCCAGTGTTGTGGGTAACGTGCAGGGTGAATTGACACCCCTGGGTTTGACCTGCTGAAGTTGTCAGTATGAACACTGCTGCTGCCAGTCCCTGGTCCCAACTGGGCTTTCCTCTTTCCACAGGATCGGGCCTGTGGCTGTGCCAGGCTACTGGACAGTTTGCCCCACTTGGCTTCTGGATCAAGACTGTGTTTACAAACCCCTTTTTTCTGCTGTGTAGAAATCAAAGCGTTTGGGGTTGACGGGCCGGCCACAGAGCTTGCCCTACAGCCAGTTTCAGTTCAGTGAAGGCGCTCAGAGCTTCTTCCTGCCAGACGAGACATTTGCTTGCATCAACGTCCTGGTCTCATAGTGTGTGAGACAGCTTGGCGTACTCCGGGATCCACAACCTACAGTACCTCATCATGCCCAGGAATGTTGTCAGCTCTTTGTGTTCTTGGCTGTGGGCAGGCAGAGATAGCAGATATACGTTGTTTAGAAAGACATGTTTCACCCCCTTCTAACAAATGACCCAGATGACCCAAACTCAGCTAGCGTTGCTGAACATGCCCCTTTTAGGCGAACGCACACAAACTCGAGTAAGTTAACACAGAGTCAACTAACAAACATCTTAATCACTGTCATAGTACCGTTTAACACCACTTTAGGCAATCAGAGTTCGTCAACCCTTAGTTTCCTTGTTAACCCCAAGGTAATTCTGAATAGGTTGAACACCTTTCATAGTATACCCCTCTGGTGTCTGAAGTATGGTGGTTACAGTTACAATATCTGTAACAAATATAGGAGAACTGTCCTACCTGTCACCCTCTCAGGCTCCCACAGAGGAGGAGTGTATCTGGACTGGCCAGCCAACACTTTTCTTCTACAGGGTCTTGTTAGAATCTGTCCACTTCAGAATTTATGCAACCGGCAGGCAGGGGGGTACCATCTTTATTCAGCATGAGTCCAAGATGTTGACCTTCCATAGTTCTTACGTGTTCTCCAATAATTACAAAGTTAACACAGTCTTTTATGCCAGGATACATAGGAGGCGGTCAGTGGTCATAGCCAACCACTACACAGTATTCTTTTACCTCCAGAACCTCCCCTGCAGTACCTGGCAGTCTTCCAATCACACACGTGTATTCTATAGCTTAACCTTACACGGCCTGGTAGTGTCCCCTCTTGAGTTCCTGGCTCCACATGCTTATCAGGTTGTGTGGGGCCCCTCAATAGTGGATACCAATTGCTTGTGATACGGCAACTCATCTAGCACAAGATAACGAAGTACCACTCCTCTAACAAGAGAATAGATCTAAAATAAATGTGTATCATCAGGTAAAGACAGGCTTCCTCACAATGGTATGTGCCAACCTACGGTCCATGGGTCTATTCATAGAGTCTATGACAGTCACATGGAAAACTCCTATCAGGAGGTATGGACAGGATGTGTGGGCAGGGTGTGTGGGCAGGGTGTGTGGGTAGGGTGTGTGGGGCCCATCAGTAACGGGCCCAGGGACCATATCCCATCTATTGACCTTTGTTTAGAATAAGTCAACACATATGCATTGTGTTAAGTTTCTCATGCCCATAATCTAACAGTCTACTGTGACCCACCAGAGGGGTATACTACAAAGGGTGTTCAACCTACTCAGAGTTATCACCGGGGTTGGATGTTGCTATTGCTCTCTTACCTAGGCATATATAACTTTCAATGAAACATAACTTCATAGTACTAGATGATTACACAGATTCCACACCTAACAGATTTGGGATCTTATCAATTTTGGATTTGTTTTCAAATTCTTTATTGGTCTGTGTGATTTGAGGGAAGAAACTGTCTCTTATGTCCCCATACAGTTGACAAGATGTCAGGAAGTGGAGTTTAATTACAACCTGTTTTGTGGGCATTGGGCACTGTAGCAGGACAGAAAAGACATGGTAACAGGTGACGTTTGGAGATGTGGACAGGGCCTTTTATTTTAACCAAAACCAAGGAGTCCGTCTACAGGCTGCAGAATAGAGAAACAAACAGTGGCTACTGATGGCACTTCTTTCTTACACATTCCCTCTTTCTCTTCTCTTGACTTTCAGAGGCTCCTTACAGGGGCTCAGTCTTATGATTCCACTCTGCTTCAGTCTGTCAGATATTCAAACTCACAAAGGTTCTCACAGTCAGTTAAGGGTCTCATCTTCCAGGTCCTCCTTGTCTCCTTTTATGGCTGCTTTATTTAGTCCTGACAAGATGCAGCTGTGTCGGGGAGGGGCAGACTCCACCAGATGCCTCTAGAACCTTCCAGTGACTGTTGGTGTGTTGCTTGGTTGCCCTGTCCATGATGGGTTGGCATCCCCTGAGAGATCCCTGACCTGTCAGCCAATTCCCTTTGAAAAGTGCCGGTTGCCAGAAATCCAAGGGTTGTCAGGACTTGAAGTGGTACAGACACGGCTTGGTTTCTGCGGGTGCTTCTCTGTAACCCTGGGCCCATTACAGCACAGATATCCAAGATAATTGCTCTTGGTAATCGGAACCGGCTTATAAGCCACTCATTATCATTGGCCAGTAAATATTGCTGGTCTCTGAAAATTTGCTCTCTCTGAATTCTTCCATTTGCCAAATCTTACAACAGTGCCAAAAAAGCCAGCATGACTTATTTATACCCACCTATTTTATTGTAAAAGCCACCCAATTTCGTTACACTCTCAGGTATGGTAATTGCACTGATTGTTATTGACAATGTGCATCCGTATCTGCCCGACTGAGGCAACAGCATCAGTTTGAACGTAATTTGTCATAATGTTCACCTTATTATTCGTGAGAATACAATTCATGATATGCAAGAAGTGTTGAGTGATTACAGATAAAATCTGGGTCCAGGTTTTTGTAACGTTTTTATTTTTCATTTTTCCCCCTCGAAGATTTCAGTTTATTTTTCAATTGAATTGTTCACATTATAGGGCACATTAAAAGTGCAAAAAGTTCTGACATGATTTATCTTTTTCTCATTCTTTTACATCACAAAAACCTGGCATTTTAACAGGGATGTGTAGACTTTTTATATCCACTGTAGATTAAAAAAATTCAGCAGTGGCCATTGCTTTTTCAGTGTTGCTGTACATATTGTCCACTTACTGGACAGCTGAATGACCTGGAGAATTTCATGGTAACCTTTTTCATGTTTGTGTTTTTGGTCCGAAGGTCTGAAAAGGACATAATTGAGTTGCGGTTTAGTGGCACACAACTGTCACTCCATGTTACAATTTATTTTGCTTCTGGGTGGTCTTTCACCACCCTCTCCAATATCTTTACCAGGCCACTTGAAATATCATTTCCACTTCTTCCTGACAGGATCTCTGGGCACACAGTACAGTACCCTTTTCTGGTGACTGAGCTGTGAGCTGTAAGGTTGTATATATTCAGCTTTCTTTTGTAGAAGAAAGAACTGATTTCGGCACATGGAGAACTTTTACAATGTTTGATTTAATCCAGAAATCACAACTAGAATCTTTGAAAAATTTTAAATTCAGCAAACTTTGAAAAATGCAGTTTTAACGCAATAACATTTTCATGAAGTATCAAAGAAACTTAATTCCAAGTTCCAAATATTCTACAGTAGGGTGGACAAGTTTTACAACCTTCAGTTTGATCAAAATCACACACTTATATATCATATACATTTTCTAAGTTTCAAAATTACCATTATATCGCATTACCTTTTTCAAAAAGTAGGTTAGAAACTTCATTCCAAGTTCAAAATATTATACCCTAGGGTGGACAACTTGTACCAATTTTGATTTGATCCAGAAATAACAACTAGAATCTTCAAAATTCAGCAAACTTTGAAAAACGATTTTATTGTAATAACCTCATCAAAAGGGTTCATAGAAACTTCATTCCAAGTTCAAATTATTCTTCCATAGGCTGGACATCTTTTACAACATTAAATTTCTTCTCAATCATACACATCGATTTTATACACTTTTTCAAACTTTGAAACACACAATTATATTGCAATAACTATTTCATAAAGTCTCATAGAAACTTCATTCCAACTTCAAAATATTCTACCATAGGTCGGATAACATTTACAACCTTTGATTTGATCAAACAATCACACCTCAAATTTATACACATTTTCTAACATTGAAAAAGCAATAATATTGCTATATTATATATTGGAATTAATTAGTATAATTTATTAATCTGTTCTCTCACCTTTAGTAACTCCACATGATGTATTTATATGTAACTTTCCCTTGTCTTGCAATGTCATGCCAGTTCAAAACTAATTGGCTAAACTGTTAAGGCCCGTAAGTATACTATTTTGATAAAATTGAAGTTTGAAAATGATTAAAATCTAATTGTACTATTTCAATCAATTAAAAGTTTGCAATAGTTGTCCAGCTTACTGGAGATTATTTTGCACTTGGAATGAAGTTTCTATGAAACGTTTTTGGTAAAGTTATTGCAATAAAACAGCATTTTTTAAGATTCTGAATTCTAGTTCTGAATTCTGGAATTCTGGAAGATTCTAGTTCTGAATTATGGATCAAATCAAAAGTTGTAAAAGTTGTCCACCCTAGGGTATAATATTTTGAACTGGGAATCAAAGTTTCTATGATACTTTTTAAAAAGGTTATTGCGATATAATAGTAGTTTTCAAAGTTAGAAAATGTGTATAAAATCTATGTGTATGATTTCATTCAAATAAAGGTTGTAAAGGTTGTCCAGCATGATATGGAATATTTTGAACTTGGAAAGTTTCTATGATAATATTTATTAAGTTATTGCGATTAAACTGTATTTTTCAAAGTTTGAAAATGTGTTTAAAATCTAAGTGTACTATTTCCAAAAAGGTAAAGGTTGTAAAAGTTGTCCAGCCTACTGGAGAATATTTTGAACCTGCAATGAAGTTTCTATGATACTTTCTGAAAAGTTTATTGCTATATATAGCGTTTTTCAATGTTAGAGAATGTGCATAAAATTTGAATTTGATTGTTTGATCAAATAAAGGCTTGCAAAAGTTGTCCAACCTAATGAGAATATTTTGAAAATTCAGTCATGGTTTTCAGTGAAGAATGCAAGTATTTCTTAACATTTAAACGCTTACTTCGAATCTCTGTTGAATCTCTGAATATAACAACAACTTTACCTCGGTGTCAAGCAAACTTCTCTCCTCGAGGAGGGTATATTTGCAGACCGCAAGTATAACTTAATATGGGGGTCCTTAATATTAGGTTACGCCCATTGATGTTTTCCATTGGTCTGGTGTTTTTGATAAAAGTGCATGGGTTTATGAAGGAAGAATTACAGGGTCAATGACGAAGGTTTCGGTAAATGCTTCAATATGATAACTTCTAGCTATATATTTGGGGTAGTTAACGTGTTCACTAAGATCGCTTACCTACTAAATTCTTTGAATCTGACATTTGAATAGCTTGCTATTTACAGAATACAGAAAAAACGACCACCCTTACACTGTAGCTACGTTTAAAGATAGCTAGCGACGAGGTAGGCTACTTGTTAGCCAGCTGTAGTCAATTAGGGTACATTAACGAGCTGAAGTTGCATGATGACACTAATCCATCCACCTATCACAAAACGTAAGCAGGCAAAAATACATTTATTTTGTAGCTTTATATACTCTATGTTGTCATTATTTATAGACAAAATTATTTTGTCATGGCCAACTTCTATGCAGAAGTGTAAAAAGTAAATAGTAGAAGTACTCGGCTGTGTTCACCAGCTTTGGGAAGTTCCTAAGGATGAGATAAATTACCTTAACATAGTTCATGACGAACCAGTGCCCTTAATTCATAATTTACACTCCACCTTTTTATTTAATTGATCACTGGTTAGTTTTGAACTTCCTTTGCCTGGTTACTTCTCAAAAGTGGTGAACACAGCCAAACCCAGTTGAAAACTTTCACTTTGTGCTTTGTACACCTCTACTTCTATGTGATTGTTGTGAAATTTAATTTAAGTTCCCAAGGAGCATTGTTGACCTGGGGGATGCTGTTGCCTGGTTAAATGCCAACATGGGCCTCTTCTGAGACTGGGTACAAGTCCTCACCCCTGAATGATGAGGAAATAGAGGGTACTGTGCAGATGCTCAGAGAGGCCTCAACTCTAGAGGAAGAAAAAGAAGCTCTTTCCCCATTCATGTTTTTGTGTAATAATTTCAAAGACACTGAAACATTCATGGAAGAAATGGACAAAAGATGACATTTTGAGCTTTACTGCTAATTGTTTTTGTTGATCAAGATAACTATTAGCTGTCTTTAAACCATCAGCTAATGCTGGTTTCCAACTAAAATGACAAGATCCAGAAAACAAAATATATTTTGATGAGACAAAGAGACAAAAAACATTGGTTGTTTAGCAGGAGTAAACTGGACAGTGTTTTGTAAGTGTTCACCTGACCATACATCATGATAGGATGAAACCAAAGTCTGCAGAATCTGGGCAAAGCTGAATACACAGTACATAAAGAAACAGTTTAGTTTTGTCTGTGTTGGAATGTCATGTTTTGAATATTTGACAGGGTGATTAAATGTTTAACTGGCAAATCATTTAACTGTGAATTTTTAGGTTATGCCATTAACTTTAAGATTTTTGACAACATTAATTGATTTTCAATAATGTATATTGGGCTCTTTTAAAGCTGTTCTACTTTACACTGTTGACTCTGAAACTGAAACTGTTGACTGCACACATTGAGCCCTGCAGTCAGGGGAACTCTGAATTTTCACAACTCTGATCCCCACTTCAGTCCAGTTGGTGTTGATAATGGACATTAAAAGTTAAAAATCAGAGTTTAAAATCCACAGAAGAAGACCATTTGCACAAAACTGGTACGTCAGATAAGGTGGATTTGTTAGGTGAGGTGATGGGGATGTTGCTGGGCTTGGAGAGAATGGGGGTTGTAAGGTTTGGTTGGGTTCCATCTCTTGCTGGATTGGAGGGAAATGAAGAGGCTGATTGGGTGAAGTGCTGCGAGGAGGAAGGAGGTGGATGTCCGGGTCCCGTTGGGGCGTAGGGAGGTCAAGTCCTTGATACGGGCAGCTGGGATTGAGTTGTGGGAGAGATAGTGGAGTGAAGGTAGCAAAGGGAGACATTTTTATAGTGGACATTTTATAGTGTACATCGGTCTGTGAGGACAGAGATGGGAATTATGGGGTGTAAGAGAGAGGAAGTGGTATGGAGCAGGTTGCGGTATGGACACAGGTTTGAACGTCACGTTGAGAATAGTGGCAAAACATGAAATGGGATTGTGTGACGGGTATATGGTGTTGGAAACACTGGAACATGGACTGTTTTTCTGTGAAAGGTATGATGGTGATAAAGATTGTATGACAAGGTAATGGAGGCTGAATGGGAATGGGACCTGGGTGATGTTCTTGGGGGTGAGAATGGGAAGGAGGTAGTTATAAAGGTGTTGTTTTCTTAGGAATACAGGTTTTCTAATGACGATCTAAAGTATGGAGGCTGTGAGCGGCCTCACACTCCAGTGCAGTTGGTGGCGGTTGTAGCGTCATGCTGGCAACATTAGAGATTCCGAAGCAACAATAAGACTTCCGGTTTTCGGATTTTGCCTTCAAAATAAAAGTCCGCGGTAAAACGCGATTTTAATCATTTTAAATGTATCGATTTTGCCATTTTGCTTGGTGTATATTGTAAAAATGTATTGTACGAAATGTTCAGGAGACTTTATAGATTGATTATATGCAAAGAAATCAAGGGGCACTGTGTATTTGCAATTGTTGCTGGCATTTTACTCCTCCCATCCCATTGGCCACAATGTAACTCAATGGATATGAAATATATATTGACTCATACAGAAAAAACGCCAGCAACAATTGCAAATACAAAGTGCCCCTTGATTTTTTGCATATAATCACTCTATAGACTCTCCTGAACATTTCCTACAGTACATTCACTGCGGCATATAGAACTGTTTTTTCTGTACAGGGCAATATGTATTTCATATCCATTGAGTTACATTGTGGAAAAAGAGGGTGTGGAAAATATTGTGTTGCTAGATGAAGAACTCCATTCTCCATGATTAAACAGGTTTGTCTTATTCTACACATTCTCCTGAACATTTCCTACAATACTTTCTCTGTGGAATATTCAATAGTTTATGAGCTATGAGGCAATATGTATTCCATATTCAGTCATTGGCATTGTCTGAATTTTGCCCTTGGAACGTGTTTTAATACCCACTTTTTATTGAAATTAATCTTAAATATGATCATATGAATTGTTGTCAATGTTTTGAGAGGTACATTTTCTTCAACAATTAATAAACTAAATTTGTCAGTTTTGAAGTAATATGTTGGTCTCTTATTTTGAAAATTTCCTGATTTTCGTGACCCGGAAGTGTTTCTTTAATGTTCCTCACAAGACGCTGATGGTGGCGGTATATACACTTTCAGTTGGATGCGATCTGCCACCATAAGGGAAGGAAGAACAATTTGCACGAGTACATCTCGAAGCAGTTGGTTTATTAGTTTTCAAGACAACAGGAACTTTTCGGAATTACGAACATAAATCTATTTCGCTAAAATGGTAAGTGGTTAAAGAATAGTATTTTTCTATTTTACCCTGCGTTGTAACCGGTCCCTGCTGTGCACCTCCGTCTAGCTAAAATCTTGTTTTTAAGACAAATTTTTTAAAAACGAATTTTACAACTTTAATTTATGATATGGATCTATTCTGTGGAGTTAGATATCTGCAAATTGTTAAGCGTACGTTTTGTTAGGATGGTAAGAAAATACATTCCTAAATCTGTATGATCGTAAAAAAGGTCATACGTAAGCGTGAAATTAGATCTGTGAACGTAAAACACCCTTTTATGACTTTACACACATTCAAATCTTACTTTACGTCTCAATTTATTTGTTTACAAATCGATTTTCTACGTACACATTTTTGTCAGTAATCTGGCATCTGCAAAGAAATGACCCGAACGTGGCTCTTCGAAACTGTAAAGCTAGCAACAATAAGCTGGACCGCTAGCCCAGTACTCTATTAAAGCGTTGTGATTCCTTATTTCTTGTTCAAATTAAAAGTCCATAGCTGTTTTTAGGACTGCATTACGACATTACACCAGTAGTCTATCATGCGTTGGGTAAAACACTTGTGTGAGAATGACAAGGACACAGTATATCTTTGCATATAACATCTTTCTGAGCTGCAAAATATAATCAAGTGATTTAGGTAAAGATATTCCTTTAAATGTTAGTCTGGCATGTGCTATTTAATAGCTGTCTATAGTGTTGGCTTCTGGCTCTTTTGCAGAATAGTAACAGACCCAAGTCAGGGGGAGAAGTGTTCCTTGTTTATTCACAAAATATAGTACATGTCTGTCTTAGATGTTTAGCCTTCTATCCACCTCTCTGTCTCTCTTCTTGGTCTTTCCAGAGCTCTTTCTTTGTGCTTCCCAAAACGTCCTGGTCTTAAGCAGCACATTTATACTAGTCAAAAAGTAGACCAGCACATCCTACTTTCTGGACATCTGCCAATCATATAAGTGTATCATACAAATGTATCCTAAACTAATAGACAGCAGCTGTTTACTATGTGTAACTCATCCAACACCTAATAGCAAAGCATCTCTGTTTTATGTTTAACAAGAGTCTAGGACTAACATACATTTTTGTCATCAGAAAAAGACATCATAAATACTATTGTGCGAAAGTATGAGTGTACAGGTGCTGGTCATATAATTAGAATATCATCAAAAAGTTGATTTATTTTAGTAATTCCATTCAAAAAGTGAAACTTGTATAATGTATACATTCATTCCAAACAGACTGATATATTTCAAGTGTTTATTCCTTTTAATTTTGATGATTATAACTGACAACTAATGAAAACCCCAAATTCAGTATCTCAGAAAATTAGAATATTGTGAAAAGGTTCAATATTGAAGACACCTGGTGCCACACTCTAATCAGCTAATTAACTCAAAACACCTGCAAAGGCCTTTAAATGGTCTCTCAGT
>JACXGI010015435.1:0-17438 GCA_016801175.1 Esox masquinongy
TGGTATAACAGTTGATTATTTCAAGTTTAATTACGTGGATCCACGGGAACAACCGTCACAACATCAACAGAGAATGAGTACAGAGACTAGCAGAGTAACGTCATGACAGATTGTTCTGATTGTGCATTTCAAGTTTCAAGCTTATATTCTCTTCCAACAGTACAGATGACGGAATTAGCATTTGCAGAATGTACATACATGGAATAGTCGCCACTATGGTGTAGTCTAAAAATGCAAGGTTGCACTCAGATGGCTCCAAGAGGCACAGAGAATCATAGGCTGTCGGCTGCCCAGTCAACCCCGGTCAAAGGCTGAGATATATCAATCTGGACAGTTACTATATGGAGACTTTAAGTTAACCATGCTCTTCCCAATAAGGAATAGAGCTCTGTTCACCTGTAGGATGTAAGTAATAGTAACCCCCTGCTGTTCAAGAGCTTCAGGTTCTTATGGCGGTTTTATGGCACTGGCAGAGGCCTGTTTCTTTTACTGCTAAAAAGGAGCCAAGGCCCTGTGCAGCCGACATTCCATTCATCCATGTCCCTGAATACAGATGCTGGCCTTATTAGTTGGAGACAGAGAGAGACAAGTGTTTCAGTATATGTGTAATTGATCAAGCATACAGAGTACAAAAACTTCTAATAAGATAATGAATAAATAAGAATGACAATAAATTAATTTTCTACATGTTCATGCCTCTCACTCGTCCCAATTTTTAAAAAATGAGTATTCTTAAAACATCCCAATTCCGTGATGGCTAATGAAAGTAATAGCCACAACCCAATAAAGTAACAACATGCGCGGGTTGGGGAAAGCAGTGCTGGTACTCTGAACAGCAAATTAACCAGTCAGAAACATGAAGATGCGGCATAGAGCCCACTGCGAAAGAATAGTGCGGATCACAACAAATCCATGAAAAATGTGTGGCAAGGAAGTCCCCCCTGGGGGTTGGGGGTTGGGCAGGTGCTAAGCCCAGAATATATTGTGATCCTAGCAACGCCTCTGGTCAAGGATATCGTTTTCATTTTGTTTCATTAATAATGAATTTCTGTGATACCTTTGATGAATTACATAGGAAGTTGGATCATCTTCATGGTTCTATAAAATAATTAGCGAAATTTCTTATTCAGACAGATTATATGTTTCATATTTTGTTTATCTCCTAAAAAAAAGTAATTTCATTAATAAGATTGCAAAGTTAAAAGGGTAAAACGGATTTTGTCGCGTTGCATGTGAACAACTATGTCATCAACGTTACATTCTCATTGTTGAGTTAATTCACAGGGAGCGTCATCCTTTATCTGGGGGTATCGCTCATTAAGAGTGATTTGCGTCTACCTGGGTAGGCCTACTCTCTGGCCACCTGGCTGTCGCAATTATTACATTGCCTGATCGAAATAATTTGAGACACATCGCAATTATTTTTATAGACAAGGATCTTTTTGCACAATGATTTGATTTCAAAATCATGTTTCCAATCTGAATAACGGATTTTTTATTTACTGTACACCTGAATTCATTAATACATGTGGTTAAAACGTTTTTTTTGTGTCTAACAGTTCATTTTAATCATAATATATTGTCCCACTTTACCTAACAACATGTCCCACTCAAAAAAATAATAGCCTACATAGAAGGATTATTTCTAAGAATACAAGCAATGCTAATTTCATTCGTTTATTAGGCCCTACAAATGTACTAAATGAAAATTACACAACACTTAAATTATTCAGAATAATTCCATTAGAATTTAGTTTTCATTTCCATCGCATTTTGATGATGTACAAGGTAAATAAGAGACACTGTCGACCAGTTGGCTACGATCAAAGGATATCGGCATGAATAACCTTACAAAGGCCTAAAGCACGGTTACTTGATAAACACAATAAATATGATAAATAAAGGAAAGGATGATTTACAGTAGCCTACACTGTCAGGGGATCCGTGATCAAGCCAGCCTCCCGCTGCTGGCACCGCTTTCACGGTGCCGCTTTCACGGTCTCCACTATTAAGCACACCTGTTCCTGATCACATCACCCAGGACTTCCCATCATTATGCACACCAAATCCTCATTACTAGGCCTACAGCTAAGGAAAACTGTGCACCACGGTTTACGTTAGCTGGCAAAGGCTTTTCGCCGGTATCAGGTGTATTCTGCCAGATGAAAATATCAACCACCAAAATTTCCAGTTGGAAATATGCCAAATGAATAAGTAAATAGATTAATAGCATATTAAATAGCCTGATATTGTGTGACCTGAATGATCTGTTGCCAAGAAAACAGCGAGCCTCCGCTCACTCTCACAATAAGACATTACTGAGTCATGTGACTAAGCTCGACGTGAGAATCAAAAGCCGCACACTCCGGCATGCGAATCTGAAATGTCGAAAGGTGAAGCAGATATAACCGTGGCCTGTTTAAAAAAATCTAGTGATGGTGCAACTGGCCTGCAAACGAGGTTCAGTAAAGGATCTGAGCCAATCGTATAACTTTCCACAGAGCCTGCATGCGTGGGCTAGACATCCTATGGAAACCAACATAATTTGCGTGGTAACCTATTTTTTGAGACTTTTCAAACATTGACCTCAAAATCCCTAGTGAGATTGGAAACCTGACTTTGGAATCAAAATATTGTGCAAAAGATTGTTGTCTATAAACATAATTGTGATCTGGCTCAAATTATTTAGATAAGGCAATTATGTACCTAATAATTGCGATAGCCCTACAGTTGGTATACAGTATTTAAACTGAGTATATGCTCAGCTCACAAAGATTGTGAAGAGCTCATTCTGTTGACTAATTTAAATAAAGAACATTTGTTGGATCACAGAGTTTGTGTTTTATTGCTGTTTAAGTGTAGGCTATTATACAGTACGGCTATTTAAAACATATGTCCGGTAGCTCATCTGTATGGCCGGAATTTTGAAATTTTAACACCATATTGTCCGTTTTGATAAGACAAATAAGAGACTGCGCTTGTCTATTAAATAATAATGATGCGAAATTAGGCTACATTGCCGCATGGCAAAACTATTCTAAACTTGATTTAAACATCATGAAATGTAGACGCTACTTATATTTATTTGTCAATGCAATTGATTTGGAACATACCATTTTGACCCTCCTTCGATGAATTTTCCTAAATAGGTGTAGCATATATTATATTGTTCCGTAGTCAGAATTCTATGCTCACAAACTGAAAACTATTTAGAGACTAATTACCGTTTGTTTTACATGGTATTCCTACTTAATAACTGATAAGGCATGTGAGAGTACAAGTATTGTAACAGGCGCTTTGTCTCACCCATCTCTTTCTTTGGGTTAATGTGGAGTAATTAACAGTAATTTGTCGACTTTAGGCCATTGTACAGTAAATAAACAAATTACATGTTCTATTCAAACGCCATTTTATTAGAAACTTTAGAAAAAAATCAATCGTTATTTACCTCTGAATATATTAATGAAACATTGATGTATTTAACGTGTAGCCTATTGCCTGTTTAACAAACGTCCTTCATTTAAACATGCTATGTTAAACACTTGGATTAAATTTTCGCTTGGGTCTACTGCGACATATTGTACTTTATCAAAGAAATCTGGTGGGAAAAATAAATGTCTTATTTTTTTTATTTTAATAAGTTTTTATTGATAAAAACAGATGCAGTCTTCAGGAAATATTTGTGCAGAAAAGTGGCATCAATGACGCAATAAGTAATGTACTTGGTAAAAGTCTGCAATTAGCCTACATAAATGCTAACTTAATCGTTGTAATCAACAGCTATATTTCCAGTCAAATAATTGTATTTTGGTTTAAATATTTACAATTAACGAAAAGGAAGAGATTTACGTGTGTAGACCTATAACATGGAATTAAACACAGCAACATAGCAATCCATGAATAGGATTATAGTAGACAATATTCCTCCAATTTGAATGTTTTATTCTGGCCATATAAGTACAGACGCAGGCTTGAATAACAGCAGTTTCAGACGGGTGTCGACGTTCTCACAGATGCCTCCTTGTGGCCATTCTTATTTTTTATTTTATGTTTTTGTCCATGCTGCACCGTACTGCAACTTGCCGCGGTATACCGCGGTATGCCTCGTCGCGGACCGCCCCCTTGGCCCTGGAATTAAACGAGCGACATCTGTAAATCTACATAAAATCAACAATAACTCGGATTGACCGGGCATTCGGCATACCTTTGTCTTAATGTTACCATCTTGCTTACATTCTGGTATTTTCAATTGTTAAATAAATTATTCCTCACTTGATTATGGTTTAACACTGTCCTAGATGTTAAAACAGTAATGGCAATTCTTGCTCCATTCCATTTGAGGAAGTTGGGGCAGCCCTGGTGGAAAAAAGCACTGGGGACATGCTAGGATCCATATCAAAAACAGAGAAGTTCAGGTACATTTCTGTAGTTTAAATAACAAATTGTTTTTTTACCTGTCCTTTTTGGAATGTTGTTTTAATTCAAATGTATATAATTTGAATGTGTTGTTGTCACTACTGATAGCATGAGGCGGTACCTGCAGCCCATTTAGGTTGCACAGGCAGCTATCACTAGTGACAACGACACTAGCAAAACGCAAAACTAGAGAAGAATCAGTCAGGAAGGATAATGAGAGAGCAATTGTCTGTGGCCACCACCTGCAAAACCATTCCCTTTTTGGGGGTTGTCTTGCTGTTTCCTCTCCAGTGCACCTGTTGTCACATTCATTTACACCAATACAGGTGAAACTGATTCACAATCGCTTATGCTTCCGAACTGGACAGATTATCTCTGAATTTTAATTGACTTGGTGTTACACTGTGATGATTACGTGTTCCCTTAATTTTTTGGAACAGTGCAGTTGTGTTCAATGTTTGAGGCAGATAATTTCTGAGTATGCCTGCTGTGTGAACCTGCTGTTGTTTTGTAGCTACAAATAAATGTTAAATAAATTGAATATAAAAATAAGTGATCTTAATTTAACCAGCTACAAGGTAGGAGCAAAAATCAACACTCAGCCCTCAGTGGGAATACACATACAGTATAACAAAATATAGTAAAGAACAATGTATTGACTGAATATTTCCTGCACTTTTAATTGACAATTTGATAATCTTTTGACAACAATAAGACAATTACATTTACACAAGTGAGTAAAAACAAACTTTCTGGTTCCAGTAAGACTTAAAGTAACCTCAATTATCAAATTCTTTAGGTTGACATAACCAGGTCCATTCCATGATCCTTGTAACTCAGGCAACAGACTTCTTGTTGGAATGTAGTACATTTACAAAGAACTAGATCATAAAACAAATTCTATGTCATAGAATTTGTAGGGCTGTTGATTTTAAAATGGATACTTGTATGTATCCATTTTAGACAATGTAATGTCCAATGTTGCAAAGAGTCTCAATATAGTTCCACAAGTATGACTAAAGATCAATGCCCTGCACAGACCCCAGATAACACCCAAATCTCTTGCAGCATGAATGTGTGGCTGAATAAAAGTAGGGACTGCATGAGGGTATTGATTCAGCATGACCAAAATCCCTAAATAACATTTCCAGCAATTTGGTTTAATACATGCTAAGAATTTGGTCGGTACACCATATACTACATGGATATAACTAATAAAATGGCCACTTAGTGTCTGCGACATTTCAGCTCTACAGGTGTACCCCTCCATCAGTTTTTTGCTTTCCGTCTGTGTTTTCTTTTAGGTTTGAAGTTGTCATTGGTGGCATTCTTCACCTTCTTAATCCTTTGCCAATATGCATGAAGAGCAGGGATTTTTCGTTTCCTTGTCACCTTCACAAAGTTGGAGAAAACCAGCTTGTGTGCCCTCTCTACCGTTTTTGAAAATTAAGTGCTTGCACATACTACCCATTTTATATGTTGGGCAATCACATTTAACAGTGACTAAATTTACCATGTGAGATTTGGCACCTGATTTCAGATGGTACAGAGCAATTTCTATGTTCATTTATACTAAACTGAGCCTCCAGTCCTTTCTCGAACATAGCTGTAGCAGCAGCACTGCATGCATCAGTGGCCACCTTTATTCTTCCAGCCTCTGCAAGATCATCCATGTAGCTGGAGCATGGAAAATATAACATAGAATGCCTGTAGGGCAAGCACAAATAGATGTCTTTCATCTATTTGAAAGACATAATAGATGAAAGATGTCTTTCATCTATTATTATTCAATTTCTTTAGCCCGCTCTAAAGACTAAACAATCATAGCCATCTACAAGGAACCAACTCAAAACATCCAGACTACAGGAACTCTACTGTTAATTGACTGTAAAACTATGCTTTCAACAATTTAAAAGTATTTCACATGATTTGACTGTTAACTTCAAAATCTAAACTTTCTAAACGTAAATTTTTTATTTTTAGTTTAATCTAACTTTCATTCAGAACAAAAGTCACACCAAAGCAAGATATTTACCTGTAATATTTCTGGACATCTCCGCACAGCAAGCGAATATATAATATGATCAATCCTCTTGTTGTTTTGGCCCCTCAGGAACTGGTATTTCATGGTGAGAAAGAATCTTGAAAGAGGTAATTGATCATTTCATTAAATGGTTGTAAATGTTTAACATACAACAAGAATGCAGGATTGTGATATGGGCGTGACAGATAAAAACAAATGTCGAGAAACTTCACGGGATATCATCTGTTGTACTTGCACTGCATGAGTGAGTATATCATGTAAATAGGCTTAAATAGGCTTAAGTCAGAACATGTGAGCAAAGTTGAGAACAAGCTGAGCAGGAAGTAGGGTTGTCCTGCATTCTCGAGTACCACTGAAAAGCTCAGCCCCAGAACATCTTTGGAGGGGTAGGTGGAAATTGCAAAATAAGGTAATGACAATCTAGGCTTGGTGATGGCTTTTTCAATTATTTATATTTAACCAGTTCTTTTTTTGCCCTTTTACACTTTTCTCCCCTCCCAATTTGTCATGTCCAATTCCCCTTTGATCTTGCTTAATCTGTAACCCCTTAGCAGGTGCTGGATAGTCCAGAGGGCTCACATGCTTCCTCCAAGCACGTCACTGAGCCGATCACACTTTAACACACTGCAGGTTTTAACTCTTTAGCCGGTACATGTGTGGGAAGTAAACTAATTTGCAAACTATATTTCCGCAATGAAACACACAGGTGCCTGATCTGCACAAAAGCAGTTGCTAGAGAGCCGCATGGTAAAGTACCCATGTTCAACTTCACATCCACCAGCCGCAGCAGACGCTATGCTAATTGGCGCCTCCCTTTTGCTAGACCTCAGAGCACAGTCAGAATGACATGACCAGGATACAAACCCTGGCGGCCATAACAGTTAGTCCACCAACCATAGTTTCTAAAAGAATACAAATTGTTGAAAAGCCTTGTGAGCTCAGTTAAACATAACCCATCATAAACATATTTGGTAATTGGTATTGTATTTGTTGAGGTGCAACTGAGACTCATACCTCCCTGCCTTGTTGTTTGTCTCACTGTTATGATGGGAAAATGTCCGACCGCAGGTTGGCATAAGGAAACCAGTGTGTCTTCAAGTATGTGGTTATGTGCCTACTACCGAAGTAGGAATCAAGCTCATTGCACTTGGTGGCTGAAACATTCAAAGTCTTCCTCCTTTAAAACAAATAATGTCTTATGTAACAAACAAAATATTGAGTGTAACCCCTTAATATTCAATATAACACCTTATAACAATTGTGTTTAAAGTTGGATTTACTTTAAAATAGTATATTACTAATTTGTCTAAATCTCAAATTAGTAATAATGATGGACACTGGCTATTTATGGCTGGACGTGTTGAAGCAAGCCCTGTAATATTTAGAAGTGTGATGGATCAGTAGTTCGGCTCGCTTACTGTTAAGCAAGCTTTTATTGATACCATGGCTTGAATTACTCTGTTTGTTTGAACCACTGGAAGGTTACCTCCATCCATCTTCACCAGCCATCTATGCACAGCCTAAACAAAACATTTATACAGTGCAGTCCATACGTTTTTAGATAGTGACACAAGCTTTGTTGTATTGGCTATGTATGCCTGCACTTTGTATTTAACATTATACAAAGAAAATGTGGTGAATCATTTGTTGAGAACGCCATTTTAATTAATCAAAGTTTATTGATCAACATAAAACATGCCTGCAGCACATGAAACCAACAGAGAAGAATCTTGGCCTCTGGAAAAGCACGTTTGATGGCACTGAGTTCCTTAAGGTCACGGTCAATTATCACAGACCTTGAGAGTTTGAAAAAAAAACGTTTGTCGAATCTTATAAATCAGAAGATAACAAGTAACACTATGTTTAATACTCAGTCTGTTTTTTGTTCACTTAAAGGGGTGACAATACAGATGTTTATCAAGGAGCATATTAACAATAAACACTTTAAATCATACTTACCTGGGATGAAAACCAGGGTTACCTGCACAAAGCTTTTCTAAGCAGAGACTTAGTATTTCTGTTGACTCCACACTCATAATGAAGTATGCAAATGGTGCGCCTCTATCCATTTCATTAATCAACAAAAGCACATAAAAGGCATAGCCATATGAAGTTATCCCTTTGTAAGAGGCATCCATAAAAACCATGGGATATGAGTGCTCCTTTAAAATAGCAAAAGGTAGGGGAAGATGTGATGTAAGAGCACTTGAAGACAGGCTGTGTGTAGAATGACACGATCGTGCTGTTCGCTTTCCAGACTCCAGCCTTTATACTAATAATCTGGAATCTGGAATCGCCATTTGAACATGTGCAATTTCAAAAGCGCAGAAAGCTGCGATTTTGGCTTTTTATTTTTATGCTCAATAAAAATAATAATTTTTACTGGTGTGATATATTCGTATTTGTATACAATTTATTAGGAGTTCATTTTAGAATCCGTTTACCTACTTAAAAATAATAATTCAGATTATTAGTATAAAGGTTGGAGTCTGGCAAGCAAACAGCACAATTCGCTTGCCACGATTAGGGCTTACTGTTAAAAAGAGGAAGAAGATTGATTAAGAAAATGAACCCAGAGGACAATGAGATCATAGCAACTTCTCTGGTGTCGCCCTATACTATATGCTCAGTTCCCAAAGATTGTGAAGAGTTCATTATGCTGACTAATTTAAATAAAAATCATTTGTTGGATCATAGAATTTGTGTTTTATTGCTGTTTAAAAGTAGGCTATTATACAGTATGGCTATTTAAAGCATATGTTTGGTAGCTATTCTATACGGATGGAATTCGGGAATTCTAACAGCCATATAAAACAAATGAGTTGATGCCACAAATAAGCGGCTGACGCATTTGTCTATGAAATACAATAGAGTAAACTCTGACAGCCAACTGTCATAAGATATGTTTTTCTACCATGCCGTACTTAAAAACTATGATCGTAACAAAAGTGAGGCTTTGTATTTTATTATTTCTTAAGATAATTCAAATGTTTAAACAAATAGTCTTTATTTCTGTGTAGGCTATTGGTGTATTTCTTTATTAAAACATTTCGTAATTATATCAGTGATGAAGTTGCAACTAACATTTTGCTTCTAAATTCATTATAACTTATTTTAGGAGGACATTGTGAACATTGTGTGTACTGTCGTTTAGAAAACGATTTTTGAGAACGAATAGCATTTTCAGCATTCTAGCTCCCCCATGTGTTTGGAATAGCGCAATCACAGTTTGACACAATCTACCTGATCTTACCACGGTAAGAAAACACTGTAATTAAACGAGCGACATCTGTATACAGGTTTCATTAAAAGGCTAATTGATCATTAGAAAATCCTTTTGTGATTGTTTGAAAACTGTTGCACTGATTAAAGAAGCAATGAAATTTGGCCTTCCTTAGACTGGTTCAGTATCTTCAGCATCAGCATTTGTGGGTTCGATTACAGGCTCAAAATGGCCAGAAACAAAGAACTTTCTTCTGAAACTCAACAGCCTATACTCATCACCAAGCAAAAATGGTCAAACGGGTCAGGGCTGTTTTGGCAGCAAAATGAGAACCTACACAATATTAGGCATGTGGTCATAATGTTTTGGCTGATCAGTGTATATGTTATTATTGTTGCTGTAATACTAGAGGGCTCAAATGCGAAAAGGAGCTATTTTAAATCAAAATCAAAATTGCAGTGACCTTGGACTACTTTTTAATTTGATGTAGGTGTTTTGATTATTTCATTTGTGTCCATTACTTCATTTTGTTGACCACTGTGATGGCAGTTTTAAAAGTCCATTCAGTTTACGAAAATGGTAGGTAAGACAGAGGAAAACTCTATTATACAATTAACAGTTTGTTGCTTGCAAGGAGAGAGTACACAAGTCACAAGGTAACAGTGAATAATCTCTTAATCTAATACAGGACAATCATCAGTATTTTATACAAGAAAATAGGGGTGTGGTAAGATGCTGCACACCCGTTCTCTTTGTCCTATCAATACCTAGGCTTTAACCAAGGGGCAGGCTGCCCCCCCCACACATTAAACCAAGGACCTAAGGACACTGTAGGCAACCTTTTCAACTCAGAAGGGACACACACCATCTGGCCAATCACCAGATACACTGATGGTTTAAACAGATGGACAGATGGTTGCGGTTGGGGGGTGTCACTTTGGTTGATGCTTGGCAATGTGGGTGGATTGTTTTCCTGCCTGTCGGGCCCTGTCCGGGGCCTCCCCCGGATAGGGCCAACATGTCAAGGGCCAAGGTCTTACGCTGCTATATTATTGTGCTGGGGAGTAGGGTCAGTTCTCCTTCTCCACTATAAATCCTTGTAGATCTAAGGAATGCATTTTCTAAATTTTTCCTGTCTCCTGCCGTTTTAAACTTAGGAGGACATGAGGTCCTGGCCCACACCTGTGGAGTACCAGGCTTGAAAGACCCGTTGCTGTCCCGGTCCAAAGTCCTCCTGGTTGTTTGCCACTTAAATTCAACACTACTGTTGTTTGCTCCTTGGGGTTTAAGGCCGGGTGTTTTGTAAAAGCACTTTGTGACAACTGCTGATGTAAAAAGGGCTTTATAAATAAATTTGATTGATTGATTGATTTGATTGACAGATTGACTGAGGATCCAATGATCTACTTATACCCTTCAATGGTGACCATAAACAAATACCAGATCCCCCTCTCCCACATTCCTTTTCTTATCTAAACATGGGGACTCAGTACTTTAATCAGTAACTTCTTTATACATGTATAGGACTAAGTATAAATCAATTCAAGAAATTTCCATGACACCACCCCGTGTAATTGATGCTATAGGCGGGACACATTATTGTGCAAAGTATTGCACCAGCAAAATATGAACACACAATTGTTTACGAGCTGCCAGACATGTATAAGGCTGACAATTAGATAAACTTAATACTTGACTAGTCAATGTATCATTCTTGGTTTCATGTTTAATCAGTGACACTTACTGATTAAGTAATGCCTACCTTATTATTTGAAGATCTTTATTTCAATACGACAACATGACATCCTTCTACGGTACTGCTACACACAAAAAAAATAATGCTTTGAATTAACTTAATTGAATTGTGGACTGTGGTTGCACACAGTAGGTTTAAGCTCGTTGAACTTTAAAATATATTTTTGGAGCAACATGAACACCTTTTGTTGTGAACACACAACCAAATCAAGTTCAACCTAATAAAAGCAATAGTGTAGGCCTACTCTTCAATTAATTATTTGGCATTCAGTCAAATTTTTTGTATCATTGTTCTCTGAAGATAAATGTTCTCTTTCACCTAATATTTATTTAAATATTTTCAGTTGGTACAACTTAAACAGGGTTTCAGATTTGAGTTGTATTTGCTCAAAGGAATTGTGTAATATACTAAGCCACACCTACAATATAATTTCCCAATAGGCATTGCCCTTTCAAGTGAACTCTAGAGTTACCACCCATGATTGGGAGGCTGAGATCATATCTAACGCCATTTTATTTTGTATGCTTCCCCACCACAGACTACATAGACCTGCTCCAGTAAAACTCCTATCCACTCATTGTGTGTTAGCCTAAACAATGTTGATATGTTCACTCCCATAGGACGATGCTGGTTGTTAAAAATAACGCTTTCCCCATAAATTAACCAAATCTAATTTGTCATTACTCTGCTGGACTGGAGTTGCCAACGGGGTATAACAGTCCTTATCTGTTATAACCATTCGTGCAGCCACCTTTGACTGACCGTGCACCTCCCAGTGTGCTACTGAAAATGGAATAGGGGTTAACATTTGGGAACGTGAGGATGTTGGTATGTTTTGGCAAATCCAACAATTCTTGCATAGTCAACCATTATCCTGAGGGCTATATTTTCTGGCTCTAACAGCGCTCTTCTTACTTTACCTTGTTTAGGATGGCATGGCGCAGGGGTAGAAACTGTTGTAGTAGGTGCAACTGTTATGGGTATATCTTAGCGGATCTACCTTTAAGGTCGTCAGGTGGTCTGCAAGGGGTGTTGCCTTCATTATTGCTGAAACACCAGTAATCCTGGATTATACCAAAATATTTGAAAACATTAGTAGCACAACAATTATTCTTACACTTCCACCAGTAAACATAGTCAAGAGGACGGTCCACGGCTGGAAACAGCGTATCCTCCCGTATCTACATGCAACCAAGACCACATATTATCCTTCAAAACTGGGCTTGTCAGTACATAGCAATTTCCATCAGGGAGACAATTAATCATGTCATGATCAGTGTAGCTTGTCCAAATTTGCGCTCCATATATGTTTGTCATTTAGGCCTTTTCTTATGGTATACCAATGTCTCTCAAATGTCATTACGTGTCATATTTACAATCTGTCCATCAACATAGTGTGGTTTGAAAGTCCACACTATCGGTATGACAATGACAATATTTAAAATCAGCTGGCACCCGATGGTGCATCTCATTCCTCCGGTCTTCCTGAAGGGGTTCCATGGTCCTTGTCTCTCTGGCAGAATGTGTTGGAGTACAGAGGTTACTAGCAATTGTCTCGCACCGTCTTATCACCGTCTTAAAATTGAACTTCAATTTTCCCCGTCTTATCATTAAACACTGAAACCCTCCTGTAGTGTGTGGCTTGGATCCAGGTTCAACTCTCAGATACCTGCACAGCAGATGAGGTGCACCTGGTATGGACCCAACAAGCGTGGCATGATGTTGTGCAGTTGGTCTTTCATGCCACAGTAAATGTTGTCCAGAACCGGAGCTCTCCTTAGCTCCCCTCGTTGGATGGAGGTTGCCTTTTTCATCTCGAGGCAGAACCATCATAGAATTAGTCCAGCTGTCAGGAACAGGCATTACTACTGGAGACTCGCTGCACCCCGGGTGTAGAATCCTCTTGCAGCTGTGGGACAGTGTGTGTGTGTGTGTGTGAGAGAGTGTGAGATCCATCTTATCTCAGCCCACCTCACCATTCTCCTTTGAGCCAAACTCAGTTTCTGGGCTCCAACCAGCAGTGTTGGGTAGGTTACTTTTTAAATGTAATCCATTACAGTTACAAGTTACCTGTCCACATTTGTAATCAGTAACGTAACTTTTTGATTACTAAAACTCAGTAATGTAATCTGATTACTTTGAATTACTTTTAGATTACTTTAATATTAAGAGGCATTAGAAAACAAATAGGAATAGCCTATAACCAATTGAACACATTTTGCGGGATCAATCAATGTTAGAGTTTACATAGCTGGCCAAAAACGGAATTTGCATACACTAAATCTGCAGTAGTCTGATGTTTTGCTCCACAAACACAAACATTGTCAAAACATTGCCAAAGCCCCAGGCACGCGAATGCATGTTTGCAATCGTGAACACCCGCACGCAAATGTGACAGAATTCCTGAACAGGGGCTTATCGCAAAATTTGAGTTCTGTTTTTTATTATATTTTATAAAGGTCCAGATTAAGAGCTTTGTAATGGTATATAAACAATAATGTTTGAAGTTATGGGAAAGACATGCTGCTTTAAAAGTTGATAATCTGCTCTACTTAGTTCTGAGAAAAAAGCCTTGAAAGATTCACACTTTCCAGAGAGCTGGTCTTTGTTTATGCCCATTCAGCGTAGTTCACACCCTCTTAGGCCTTAACCCCACCCAGCTATTTAAGTATTCAATGGGGACACTCTGGCCTTGTGCTAAACTCGTCTGGTTGGTCTCTAATAAACACATGCTATATCAAACCAAATAAAATGAAATGTAATTTTTTTCACATGAACTTCATACATCAGATATAAATGTTAAAGTAGCTTAGCAGCAGAATTCATAATAAATAGTAGCAGTAGTGTAAGTGCAGATTAAGTGCAGGTGGACAGCCACTGAGCCATTATAGGGTTTAGGCATAATCACACACACCTGGATGAATGACCGGTCAATCAGGTAGCTTATCATACTAAATGACGTGCTCAGTTTTGTGAAGACTATGCAAACATAATAGCTAAGCATAATCACACACAAGCTAGAAAGCAGGAAATGTTAGCTAGCTGGTAAGTTAATGTTATTACCTAGCTAGCTAACGTTAACAGTAACATCAGTAGCTATAGCTAGATAACTAGCAAAACAAATGACTTTGACAACTTTTTGAAAAGGAATTATCTGCAGCTAGTTAGCAAACGTTACACTTACCCGTATACATGTAGGAATGTTTCGCGGCAGACTGAAAAAAATATACATCCTCTGATTACATACAAAGTCCTTTGTTGTTTGCGTTTAGTCTGTTGACCTTGTTTACAACGCGTCTTTTCGCTACCGTTCACACTCAAGGCGTTCAATACTCCAAGAATCTATGCATCTTTCATTGTTGCTATCATAACTTCCATGGTTGTCCTTTTCTTGTAAATGTAATCCGTGTACAGTTGTTTTATATAAGAGGAGCTAGCGTTTTCGGTAACAATTTATTTGAAGGGGTGTGCATAAGAGTGACATGATATTGTCATGACACTGTCATAGCCATGACATGACACATGTAAGAATCATTATGAACGTTTATGAATGTTATCATTAGGTGTCATTCAGTTGATTATGTAATTTTTTATGCAAGGTTGACATTGTTTGGGATGTCTTTGTTATGACAACTTGACATTAACTGAGTCAACACAACCTGTCAATGTCTTTGTTATGACAACTTGACATTAACCACGACAACATTAGATTCAACTTTATTGTAATTGAACAAGTACAGTACAACGAAATTGAAGGAGTAGGGTAGCATGTGCAACTGAAATGCAGGGAAAGCAGCAATGAGGTTCCCGAGGTAGACATGTACCTGTAACAACTGAAAACTTCAGACTTTGCAAGGCAGTGTCAGAGTCAAGTAGTACAAAGGGTGGATATGGTTAGTGATGGGTCACGGAATTCAGCAGGGTTACAGCAGATGGAAAGAAAGTGTTCCTGATCCTGATCATAAAGATGTCATGACACGTTATAACACTGTCAAATACATTCATAAGTGTCATGAATATTTTTCTTGACCTCAAGTACAGTGGTACAATTTGGACTTGTCATAAAGATGTCATGACGTGTTATAACACTGTCCAAGACTTTCATAACAGTGTCATGAATATTTTTCTTGACCTCAAGTACAGTGGTACAATTTGGACTTGTCAAATACTGTCAAAAAGTTGTAATTAAGTGTGTCAAATGCTTTTAAATACCTTAACAAAAGCAATACATTTCCTTTATTGTTTTTGCACAACAAATGTTTCCTAAAAAAAAAAAAACTACTTTCAACAATCCTACTTTGGTAACACTTTCCAATAAGGGTACATGAACAACCATTAACAAATGCAGTAGTTACCTCGAACGAACATTGATGAACAATGATGAAAAAGACATGAACAAACGGTTAATAATGATAACCCTTACTTTATTATTGGTTTACAAATGCATTAACAGGAGTGTCATTTGTTCATGTTGACACAGGACATAAACTCATGTCGTTTTTTGCAAGAACACAGTTAGTACTGTAATTTGTTAAGGTTGATACAGGACATCCATTCATGTACAGTACCTAGTTCTTTGCATGAAAAGTAGCCTAAGTAATATAAACTATTCATAATATAATCAAATTGGAAACATTAAAGTATTCTAGATAGTGATTGTTTTAATTTGAGTATTTGTTTTTATGTTATTGTATTTTTATATATTTTTTATTTTATTTTTCTTTGTAAAGCACATTGAATTGCTTCCATGTATGAATTGTGCTATATAAATAAACTTGCTTGCTTGCTTAACAAATTACCTTCATGTTAACACAAATAGAACATGGCTGAGCAAGTTAGCAAAGTGCTACCCGGAACTGACAAACACTTGACTGGAGCTAGCATACAGCTAACTGGAGCCAGCTAATAACCAACCGAAGCCAGCTAACAACAAGGAACAAGGACCTAGCTAATCGCTAACCCTTACAATGCAACGATTTCAAAGTTCCTAAACAATACAGTTACAAAATTAAATTATATTAATCCTAGGGATATTGTCAGGAGTGTTGTTTTCGAAAAAAACAATTCAGTACAGTACAGTAACAAATTCGTTTTTTCCAAAGGAATGCACCACCGTCATGGCATTTTACATAGACATGGGTCTCTGTCATAGTTATACAATTACCAAGCTTTTCCAACCCTCTACATATACTTTAACAGGCAGGTTATCAAACTGTATCGAAAGGCCCAGTGTGCTTTTGTACTTTACCGACCAGGAAAACAGGATAAATGATGAGAAAGACATGGCTTTTCCTTGAAGAGTTACGAGAACGCGCAGGTGTTTTGATCGTTAACAGTCCCAACGCAACACGACCACATCAAACTGCCCCCTATAGGCCAACCGTAGTAAGTGTCCTTTAATATAAAAGTGTCCTTCAAAATTCTATCAACCCCAATTTCGACCATACATTTTGGCAAAATAACGTACATTTTGGCAAAATGACCACACATTTTGACCATACATTTTGACCATACATATTTACGCAAGTAGCCAGTCTACCTTTTAATAATGGTTACCGCACAGTAATCATATTACCAAATTGGATTATGTATATTATCTATTGAATAATGTATATTACTTAGCCTATTGTTCATGCAAACCACTAGTTACATAAATGGATATCGTCCATCAACATTAACAAAATTACGGTACAAACTATGTTCCTGCAAAAAACTTGACTTGTTTTTTCACATCATGGAAAAGGCTGCCCAAGACACCATTATAATGGCGTATGGCTAACCAGTGGTGCCACTATCATTTTGAGGTGAATCTTCAGTGACTCAGGAGTGCGATTACCTTTATGACTCCATATTTCCAATTTGTATTTCTGCCATGCATGCTCAATATGCTGAGTATGAGCACCAGTCTCAGGAAAGTTCCTTTTATGGCAGACAGAATACTGGCTAAATAGTTTCTTCAAGTTTGATAATTAGGCCCATGTTTATGACAGGTTATGTTG
>JACXGI010015436.1:0-17437 GCA_016801175.1 Esox masquinongy
TGAAATATATCAGTCTGTGTGTAATGAATGAATATAATATACATGTTTCACTTTTTGAATGGAATTACTGAAATAAATCAACTTTTTGATGATATTCTAATTTTATGACCAGCACCTGTAGATTCTAGGCGTTTCTGAAACTCCACTGGAAGGATGGAACAGTATTCTTCCAAAAGATCATCCTTCATTTGATGTGTTGATGATGGTGGTGGAGACCCCTGTCTAACATGTCGGTTCAAAATCTTCCATAGGTGTTCAATTGGGTGGGCATTTGGTGACTGCGAAAACCAGAGCATATGATTCAAATTTTTTTCGTACTCATCCAAATTTTCAGTGACCCCTCGTGCCCTGTGGATGGGGGCATTGTCAATTGTAATCCTGGAGGAGACCACTCCCATCAGGATAGAAATGTTTTACCATTGGATAAAGGTGATCACTCAGAATAAGAATAACTTTGAAGTTATTTGCAGTGACCCTTCTCTCTAAGGGGACAATTGGACCCAAGCCATGACAGGAAAATGCCCCCACGGCATAACAGAGCCTCACTGTAGGGGTCAAGCATTCAGGTTTGTCCTTTAATTTGTCACATGTCTGAAGAATACTAAGCGTGTTGAATTTAGATTATCAATGAACTGACAAACAATTCATTTGTTTGTTGTCTTGCTATTCAATATGCCTGGTGTAGCAGGTTTGTGAAAATCCTGCACTAAGTCCTGACATTTAACCTAAAGCCCCTAAACTTAACATCTTACCCTTAACCTAACAACCAAGCCATTGTAATTCTGGTTATGAAAGTTGATTCACACACACACACAAATACACAAATTAAGTTTGTCAGTCAAAAGGCAGTTATAACCATTGACTCAATAACAAACACACATTCTCACAACTATAGAATTATTTCCTACAGTCCCACCCTTGGAAAATGTGCATAAAACGGGATGTGAAAATAGCCTGCTCTTTATCCTTTTGGTCGTTTATTCAAGTAAAATGATTGAAAAAAATGCATGCAAAAAAAATGAAATGAGTATTTTTTTTCAAAAACATGTTGGCCACATTATTGGCACCCCTAGAAATTGTTGAGAAAAACCTAACTAAAGTATATTCCCATTCATATTTTTGAGTCTATATTGAACCCACACACAGTGATGAGGATAGTTTGAGTGGCCAATGAATCTCCAAAGGATCACAGCAGGATAACTGTTATGTTAGTTAGAATAGAGTTGCACATTAGCTGGGTTTTGGGGACAAATATTCTACCAAACAACAATCAGGCACCACCTACATAACCACAAGTTGCTTGGGAGGGTTGCCATAAAAAAGACTGTGCTGTCATCAAACAACAAACTCAAGCGCCTACAGTTTGCCAAACGTTACTGGAACTTTTAATGGGGCAGGGTTATATGGTCAGATGAGACCATAATATAGTTTTCTGGAAGCAAACATCAGTGGTTGGTTTGGCGTAGACATACGATAGCCATGCAGAAAAGTATGTCATCGCCACTGTGAAGTATGGTGGTGGACCATTGATGTTCTGGGGCTGTTTTTCAGTATTTCATTTTTTTCTCTGCCCATTTTGGTCATATTGAGCAAGAATGCCAAAATTAGTTGAGGTCACAGTATATAGTTTATAACCCACGTGTTTCCTTCTGTAGCTAAATACAGTATGGAGTAATGGTTTATGTCCTTCCTGTTCAAGGTACTGGGACCTAAACAATGGAACGAAAGTCATTGCCTTTCCAGAACCAAATGACTGGGAGTCACGTGAAGACTGTGCCCAAATAGGTCAGCGCTGTTCAGATCAAATCAGTTGTTGGTTTGACACGTCTTGTCTAAGAGAATCTGTGAGAGTCGTGCAGTCCTATAATCATTCTAAATGGAGAGTATATTAACGAGCCAAAAGCAATTCATCATTGGGCATATAGTGTCACTTTCCCAGACACAGTAAGACCTAGTCTTGGAGGAAGCATAGTAAGTGGAGATTCTCTATTTAAAGTGCTTTTAGTCCAGGACTAGCCTTCATCTGTGTCCTATGTTGTATAATCCGTTAGTTAATTGGTACATTTAAATCAGTGTCAACAAGACCAGTGTTTCTGATTTTGGATATTGTATTTTCTCTACCTAGCCAGCTGGATGTGACAGATTGTACCTATATGAACAGATGGATAAGTTTTCTATTTACATAATATTTGTTCTGATCTTGATTATAGAACACTTATTTTATATTGTTTGATTGATTAAGTTGATTGATTTCCTGAGTCTTATTATTGCTTTAGCAGGAAATCTCAACCTTCTTTCCTTACCTGCAACTAGTTTTGTTACAGCTCAGTTCTAACAATGGGATTACATTTTACGATCCAGGGTTTTAAGAAATATTTTTTTAAACAAGTGTACAATAATAATTGATGGAATTGGACCTTAATTGAAAAATAAAGTAAACATATATAGTCCTGTTAATTCAGAAAAAAACTATATTTATCATGTGGTAAATACTGAACCAGGTGAATAATTTATCAACATTGAAAAGGAAAATATAATCTTAAACATAGTAAGACAATAGGTTCACAATTAGTTACCATAATGAGGCTACATAACCTAGTCAGTTTGTGGGTTTCCATTGTGCTTGCTGGTTTGTAGAGTTCAAACTTCATCCATTTTTACATTGTTATGTATACTATTTTTGCTATATATTTTTTTAATATTTCTTAATTGTTACTGCGTAGATGTTGTGTGCCATGTCACAAGAACTTAATTGTTCAGAATGATTGTGTTATTCGGTGCATTTGATAAATAAAAAGACTTTGACTTCTTTGACTTTGATCCAATTTTTTTTTTGTAATGGATGGACAAGCACTTCTTGTTTTACAGGCCTGTCATCATGCACAAAGAAACAAAAAAATAAGAAACAAAAAAGATATTAAGTGATGTGTCAAAACCTTGACAACTAAATTCCTAATGAACAACCAAATATATTATAATATAATAGCAATGACACAGACTCTTCATGCTTCGAGCGGCAACACAAAGAATAAACAATTGTCTGCAAATTCCCATTCTCTCTCACTGTTCCAAAAACAGCAACATTTCTTTCAATATCCAGGGCTCCGGTGTATTTCTGAAATGTCTCTATGCAGTTTAACAAAGCTGTGTTCGTGGAGAAAAAATAAGTTGCAGCAAGTTTGTCATGTGGCTGGGCTACCTGCGTAGGATTCCAGTGATCAGTGACCTTTAGTATATAGTGTGACACGGCCAGGTGACCTCCCTCCAATAACAGCTTGCCTTATCACTGTCAAACTGTTTCTATCAAAGATGTTGATGTCTCCCACTGGCCAGATACCACTATAGTATCCAGAGTAAGAGTATGGTGACTCTGCTGTCCACTCACTCCTTCTGTAGATATATTAGTCATTAGTGATTAGTCATATTACTCATTCACAGGATTATGGAAGCAGTAGAGGCTGGTAAGAAACAGCAATTATCTAGCCACATACAGTATACACTGATGTGCCAAATCATTATGACCACCTGCCTAATATGCTGTTGGTCCTCCGTGTGCCACCAAAACAGCGCCGACCTGCCGAAGCATGGACTCTATAGTATAAGACCCCTGAAGGTGTCCTTTGGTATTTGGCACCAAGACATAAGCAGCAGATCCTCTAATTTGCTGTAAATTGCGAGGTGGAGCCGCCGTGGATCAGACATTTCTGTCCAGCACATCCCACAGATGCTCAATTAGATTGAGATCTTGGGAATTTGGAAGCCAGGGCTACTTGAACTCTTCATCACGTTCCTCAAACCATGTGTGGCAGGGCGCATTATCCTCCTGAAAGAGGCCACTGCCATCAGGAAATAGCACTGCCATGATTTGGTGTACCTGGTCGGCAGTTATATTTAGGTAGGTGGGATGTATTGAATTGACATCCACATGAACGCCCGGACCCAGGGTTCCCCATCAGAACAAAGCCCAGAGCATCACATTGCCTCCACTGCCTCCACTGGCTTGTCCCACAGTGCATTCTGGTGCCATCACTTCCTCAGATAAACGGCACACACGTAAAGCCGTCCACATGATGTAAAAGAAAACAGGACACATCAGATCAAGCAGCAGGGTGTGATGCACTGTGTTGTGACACAATCCTCCCTGAGAGCAATATGCAACCAGTGTGCACCGCTTAATAGCCAGTTAACCAGATAACATTTGAATCAAATGAGTCCCTTACTCTGAGACCTTAAATTAGTTGTTTATGTGGTAGATTGAAAAATGATGGTTTATTAAAATAGTGCTTTCAAATTAGATTAGATTCAGGGCTTGACATTGGCACCCGCCCACCTGCTAAATGCGGGTAGAATTTGGCTGTGGCATGTAACGCAGTCACTCTTACTAGCCACTTTGGCGGGTGGCTTTCTATTTACTGCACCTTTTTTTTCCCTTTCCAAACAAGTTGAAAAGGAAAGTTTTGAGTGAGGAACAGAAGCATTCAATTTGCAGTGGTCTCTTAATTTTAACCCTTCTGTTCCACACTCAAAACCTTCCTTTTCAACTTTTTTGGAAAGGAAATAAAAAGTGCAGTGGTCTCGTAATTTTTTCCGGAGCTGTGAAAATACATTATTGCAATGACAGTGACACTACAAGCTATGTCCCTACAACTCCCATGAGCACTACCTGCATAGTGTTTGATTCTGTTCCATTTGTGTTAGACCTATTGCCTTGCGTGCCAGTGACCGAACGAGTGAACATGCTAGGCTAAGATGTAGCACACCATAGTCAAATTTTATCAAATAAAACATAATTTCCCAACAACAAAATGGTGGCTAGTGAAAATGCTGAGTGGCTAGTAACTTTGGAAAACCACTAGCCACAGTGGTTGGTGAGCAAAAAAGTTCATGTCAAGCGCTGATTAGATTCAACTTTATTGTCATTGAACAGCACAAGTATAGTACAACGAAGAAGAATAGAAGAGGGCAGGAAATGTACAAGTATTAAGCATAGTGTATGTTTCAAGTGGAATGTATAGATGTGCAATGAAGGCAAATACAGTGCAAATGACAATCCTAAATGAGCAAAGAAGGCAAATAGGGGAGGGCAGAACATTTACAAGAATTAAATAGAACGTATGTACAAGTGGGAAATTAATAGTTGTGTGATGTGGCAAATGCAAGTTCAAATGACAATTCTGACTCGAGCAAGATGGAGGTGTAAGGTAGTATGTGCAGCTGAAATGCCGGGATAGCAGCAGTGAGGTTCCCGAGGTAGAAATGTACATGTAACAACTGAAAAATGCAAGTACAAATGGCAATTTTAAATGTGCAGTCCAGGCAAATTGAAGGTGCAAGGTGGCATGTGCAATTGAAATGCAGGGGTAGCAGCAATGAGGTTCCCGAGGTAGACATGTACATGTACAACTGAACACTTATCAGCAGAGGCGTCGCTCGGATCACAATACATTCTGGACTTAGCCTACCCCCCCGCCCCGTCCGGGACAGGAAGTACAGGGTTTTGAATGTACATGCGAAAAATATACACACTAGCGGCCTACACGTTTGTATTGTCATAATGCCTGATCGGAAGTATAGATGAAAAGATCAGGGGCTATTTTTTATTCATTTATTTTTTTGGTCCGTTTGAGATCCGGGGCTATTCATAAAAGACCCAGGGCTAATGACGCCACTGCTTATCATACTTTGCAAGGCAGTGTCAGTTCAGTAGTACAAGGGAGTAGTGCAACAAGGTCCCTCATAGGCAGTACTAAGCAGTGGGTGGGTGGGTATGGTTAGTGATGGGTCACAGAGTTCAGCAGGTTTACAGTGGATGGAAAGAAACTGTTCCTGAGCCTGCTGGTGCTGGAATGAAGAGAACTGTACCGCCTGCTTTATGGTAGGAGGGCAAACAGTTTGAGGCATGGGTGTGAAGGGTCTCTGATGATGCCTCACGCCCTACGCAGACACTGCTTGCGCTGGAGGTCTATGATGGCTGGGACCTGGGCACCAGTGATGTGCTGGGTGGATCATCCACTAAACCACATTGTGGCACAGTTCATCAGAATGCTCTTGAAGTTCCCAAGGATCTGGGAAGACAGACGGGCCTTCTTCAGCCTCCTCAAAAAGTACAGGCGCTGCTGCACCTTTTTGACCAGGGCTGAGGTGTTGAGGGTCCAGGAGAGGTCCTCGGAGATGTGGACATCCAGGAATTTGAAGCTGGATACACACTCCACCTCAGTGCCAGCCTTTAGACATCCTGTAATCCGCAATGAGCTCCTTGGTGGCAGGCTCCTTCTTTGCATTGAGGGCCAGGTTGTTGTCTGCACACCATGCTACCAGGCACTTGACCTCCTCCCTGTAGGCTGACTCATCATAGTCATTGATCAGGCCTACCACAGTGGGGTCATCTGCGAACTTGGCAATGGTGCTGGAACTGTGTACAGGAACGCAGTCGTGGGTGAAGAGGGAGTACAGGAGGGGGCTCAGCATGCAGCCTTTTGGAGCACCAGTGTTCAGGATCAGTGTGGAGGAGGTGAGGATGTCTAACCTGACAGACTGGGGTCTGTTGGTTAGAATGTCCAAAGTCCAGTTCCAGAGAAAGGGGCTGATCCCCAGGTCATGGAGTTTGTTGACCAGCCTAGAGGGGATGACCATGTTGAATGCTGAGCTAAAGTCTATGAATAGCATTCTCACATAGGTGTTGGTTTAGTCCGGGTGGGTCAGAGCAGAGTGTAAAGCTGTGGAGATGGCCTAGACCTTTTCAACTGGTAAGCGAACTGGTAGGGATCCAGTTTTGGGGGGAGGCAGGACTTATGGTGGGCCAGAACTAGTCTTTCGAAGCACTTCATGATCGTGAGGGTGAGTGCAGCAGGTCGAAAGTCATTCAGGCTAGATGCAGACGACTGCTTTGGCACAATTGTTGCGGTCTTGAAGCACATGGGGACAACCGTGTGGGCTAGTGACAGGTTGAAAATGTCAGTAAAAGACCTCTGACAGCTGCCCAGCAATTGTTTTGAGCACACGCCCGGGAACACCATCAGGACCAGCAGCCTTGCGTGCATTCACCCTGCTCAGTGCAGACGAGACATCTGGGGTGGACAGTCTGAGGTGGGGACGTCTGGATGGAGTTCAGGTTTAATGTCTGGCTCTGTGTTGTCCCTGTCGAAGCGGGCATAGAACTTGTTTAGCTTGTCGGTGAAGGAGACGTCGCTGGCTGTGGGGTAAGATTCTTTGGCGGGTAGTCTGTGATGGCTTCCATTCCCTACCACATGTGTCAGGGTTCAGAGTTGTTGTTGAAGTGCTCCTCAATCAGAAGTTTGTGGTCATTTTTAGCCATCTTGATGTCCTTTTTCAGGTTGGCCCTGGATGAGCTGTAGGCCTGAAAACAGCGTTGCGTGCCTTTAGCAGTTGTCGGACCTCTTTGTTCATCCACAGCTTCTGGTTGGGGAAGGTTTTTATTAGTTCATGGGTGGTGACATTGTTGATGCAGATGTTGATGTAATCCAGAACGGAAGAAGCATATGTTTCAATGTGTGTATGGAAGTCAATGTTGGCTTTAGTGGCAAACAAACTCCAGTCTGTGTTGAAACTGGTGCTCTAGAAGAGAGTCTGACCCCTCTGGTCACACTTTGACTGACCTCACTAGTGGTTTCACACTTTTAATGAGTGGTAAATAGTTGGGGTTGTAGGAGCAGTGAAAGCTGATCCGACTGTCCCAGGTGGGGGAGGGGAATGGCTTTGTAACCCTCCTGAATGTTTGTATACACATGGTCTAGTGTATTGTCTCCTCTGGTGGGGCAGGAGACATTTTGGTGGAATTTGGGAAAACCAGTATTCAAATTTGATTAGTTGAAATACCCTGCAACCACAAAAACACCATCTGGGAAGTGTTCCGTCTGCTGTTTTCTAATGGCAGCCTGCAGTTCCTTCATTGCTAGTTTAGCATTAGCATCCGGGGGTATGTAGACTGCAATAACAAAAATATATTTAAACCCCCGAGGCAAGTAAAAAGGCCTTCACCTAATCATCAGGTACTCCAGATTGGTTGAGCAGTGACTCCCGGTTAAGTTAGTGTTCTAACACTATGTTTTGTTTACATAAATGCATAGCCACCTCTTTTGGTCTTACTAGAGTCCTCTGCCGTCCGATCAACCCTGAATACATTGCGCCCCTCTAGCTCAATTGCGTCATTGGGTATGTTGTTAAGCCATGTTTCCAAGATGATGCAATCAATTTTTGTGAAATGATTCTCAGTCGTATTTCATCCATTTTGTTTGCCAGTGACTGTACGTTAGCGAGGAAAAGGCTAGATAGTGAAGGTCAATGTGGGGCTAGGTTTAGCCTAGCACGGAGGACTCCACACCTTTTCCCACACCTTTGTTTATGATCTCGATGCCGCCTGCGGGCTCTTCCAGTTGGCAATGTGAATAGCATCTCCCAGGGCCTTCTTCGCCATGTTGGAAGTTGTCAAAAACATTCTGTGCATTGTGCTCCAATGTCCAGGAGTTCTTTGCGGCTGTATAGTGTATGCCAGGTTCTACTGAGTGAATAAGCGAATAACTATTAAGAAAATTACTGCAAATTTGCAAAAACTGGGTAGACGCTGGGCCTCGGAAAGTACAAGCTCTGCCATCTTGGTCTGTAATATGTTATACTCTACAAAAATTGTATGGTTTAAACGGTCAGTTAAAATGAGTGACTTGCTTTAAATTACATTGAAAGTACTTGTGGAGTAGTAATTGATTTATAAGCTAAGACATGCATGATTTATTGCATTGGTCTAGCAGAAAAATTCCTCTAGGGGGAGCAAGCACCTTTCTTACATTACACTTTTAAATAAAAGAAGGCAGCTCTGTTTCATGGTGTTCAATTGTACAGTATCGTCACCCTCAGGTTGATTATAAGATGCTTCAGGTCCTCCACCATAATGTGACTGCTCTAAGATCTCTATATCACGGTTGACAACTTCATGTAAACCCTGACATGACCCTAGACAACGCATTGCTCATCTTCCATGTTTACCAACATTTGTAGAGTGTTATGTTACCTCACACTGGAAGGGGTGCAGATACTAATCCAGGCAGGACTCATCTCATGACTGGACTGGAACTCACTATGAATGTTCCATCAAACCCCTGGAACTCATCCAGAACACTGCAGCCCTCCTGGTGTTCAATGTCTATCCAGTCAAAGCGTGCATCCAAACCATGGCGCTTGACTACACAGCAGCCAGGGGAACTTCCCCTCCCTTTTATCTCCCTTCTAGCACTGACATGGGGATATCTACTTTATGAAGATGTACTTTCCACTACTGTTGTACTTCTCACTACTCTCCTAAAATGTACTAAATGCATAAGCCACAGCTGTGTGGATCCCATGTTGCTTTTGCTTTTGGCAGTTTGGTATTAAGTATCCTAACATAATCCTACATTATGTGTGCTAACACAGTCCTATATCATACTATATCATATATCAATTCTGCTTTGGTTGTAATGATTTTTTTCTTAACAACTCCTTAAAGTTCGGCTACATGAACTCACTGGATTCTTCTTCATTACCGTTAAAAAGGAATATGTTACAAAACCTGACATGAGTTTGGAGTATGGTTTACACAAACCATTAACAGAGAGAAAAAGATATCAGTGAGCCTTCCCCTTAAACCATTACTAAGTTGGCTACTGGTACTTTAGCAAGCCTAAGGGAATCAAGTTCTTCAGCCACCTTCTCACTTCGCTCATGCACATTGTAGTTGTATTGAAATCTGCCAGATGCCAGACTTCTTACAAGGACTAAATCAATGTCTCATATAACCCCAGTGTTGGCAGCTCTGCATTGGTTACCAGTGAATTTTAGAGTAGATTTTAAAATTCTACTTAACACATTTAAGGGACTACATGGTCTGTCACCTGATTACATTAGTGACATGCTAAACATACTGCACTGTTAGGCCTCTCAGATCAGCTGAAAAAGTACCTCTGGCTGTTCCAGAGTCTAGACTGAAAACTAAAGGAGATCAGGTCTTTGCTATAAGGGCCCAATGACTCTGGAACAAACTAGCACAGAATGTCTGAGATGCTACGTCAGTGCATTCTTTCAAATCTTTCCTAAAAACTGATTTTCATATGATGGCTTTCACTAATATTTTATCATTGTGATTTTATATTTTTTTTATTCTTTTTACTTCCTTTATTTTTTTAAAATAATATATATGTTTTTATATATTCTTTTATTGTTATTATAATGTATTTCTATTTTTATTGTGGGTAAAGCACTGTAATTGAACTAGAAAAGCGCTATACAAATAAAGTTATTATTATTATTAAGGAAAGGACACATATGAAAACTGATGCTGAAGACACCTTCCTCTTTTGGTCTGCATTTCAAAAGAGGACTTGAAGCAATGATGATGTCTGATGAAAGTGTCTACTACAATGAAAGAATAACTCGGCACCAAAACCAAGATGATCAGGCCGAAAGTGAGTCTGTCTTTCTTATTACTGTTTTATATATTTTCTTTGTTTTCAAGCATCATTGTACAATACAACACAGACTGTACACGGGCTGTAGCGGGTGCCCAAGCTGGCATGGGGACTCAGGCATTTAGGTCAAGTTAATGAAGAGTGATCTCAAATGTCTGATGCCCCTGCCCAATATTGTTCAGCTGACCCTAGGCTCCACATTCTTTTGTTTATTTCATCAAATTAGGGGCCCAGGTGATATAATTGTTTTGAAAATAGAATTTTTGGGGGATTTGCTGTTGCTTACTGACAGGCAGCTGTCCATATTTGGTCATTTCATTGGTTGTCTCACTGGTGCAATGTTTGGTGTCTACCCTATCTAGTAGCATGGGCACGAGCAAATTACATTACTCGCGGGTGTGATCAGTCGAACTGCATGTATCCTAGCATGTTCTAAATGTGCAAATGTCTAAAAGAAATTATAAGAGCGAGACCCAAAAAAGAAAACAGGCTGAAAGAGTTTTGAGACACAGAACAAAAAAGGACTGCTGGATTTATTATAAATACTGGAGGGGAGATTGCTCTTTAGCTTTTAAGGATCACATATACAAAGAATGCAACACCACTCTAATGTGAAGGAGTGAATTACAGACAAACTCCGCACTTTGCCACTTATAATGCTTTGGGCAAATTTTATTTTATTACATTTGTTTTCCTTTCGAGTGTGATTGTATGCAAACTTTAGATGCAAAGCTAATTTTCATCAAGTGTTGACATTATGTATAATAGGTTTTCATTTCTCTCTTTGTCAATACTCTTTCTAAGCAAAACTGATGTAACTGTTAAGCAGGTGTCTCTAGTCTAGCCTAATGAAGACGAAGTAACCAGCCTAATGGAGAGGAAACCTAATGGAGAGTCATCCAGCTACAGCCCACAAGATCCACCATTCAGAAAACCTCCAGTTACTTAACCACTGTTGACTAAAGTCTCTGTTTTGTAATGTCCTTTTTATTATTCAGGAAGCAATTCTTACACTGAATGTGCAAATCATTTCCTTCTTGTTTTTGAGCATGCAACAGCAGGTAGAACAGATGTCACTAGTAATATTAATGATTAATTTATTGATTAATTCATAATGTCAGCATTCAAATGGATAATGATTTTCCAGCTGTCAGGATAGCTTGCTTGGGGTATCTAATTCTAATGGTATCTGGTTGGCTGTCAGCTCTAAATTTGGCAAAAATTTGCTTCCAAGATCAATTACATAAAAAGGAAGATTCCATGATTTCAAATATCAAGTTAGTTATGCGCATTTCTATACAATTACAAAAGTAATTTTAAGTTTACAAATATTTTTTTTACAATTGTGCAACCATTTTTACAACTAAAAAATTTATGTTGCTGTTTCACCTTCATAAATAGTCTTTCTAAGCATAACTGTTGGGGACAAACATTGTTGACTCACTACCTTCCAGCTTCAACCTTGCAGACCCACCACTCACTTAACCACCACTTACTAAATCACTGCTGACTAAACTCATTCTGTTTTGTAATTTCCTTCTTTTTGTGTGCAAATCTGACACAGAATGAGGAAATTCTATCTTCTTCTTCATTCCTTTTCATTCTTTTTTGAGAGTACAAACAGCAGATCAAAACAACTGGTAGAGCAGGTGTCACTAGTAAGATTTATTTATACTTTTTGTTGATTTATTGACATTGCTAGTTCTCTGCATTCGTGATGTTTTCAGACCCCTTAATTTTTCCATATTTTGCTACGTCACAGCCTTTCTAATATTGATCATTTTTTACCTCATCAATCTATACACAAAACTCCATCAATACTAAGCAAAACACGTTTTTAGAAATGTTTGCAAATGTATTAAAAAATATCACTTTTACTTTTTACTGTAAATAGTAATTATTAAGGAATATAATACACATATCCTAGGAGGATGATAGCAAAGCTGGTCACAAGTATACACGTAATACCATATCTTCCAAGTTTGTTTTTTAATTTGTTTTAAAATTTAGAAAATAGACTAAATGTTGTAAATAAATTATACAATAAATACATTATCTACATTTTATTTGAAGGTTAGACAGCTGTTTTGAAAACAGTGAAAGCTGGTCACCAAGAAGAACCCAGTTTCACTGGTCTATGCTGTTTTTAATCAAGGCAACTAGGCGTAACATTATTTCCCCTTCATTCAACCTCTGTCTTTCTGTTTTTCAGACAGTGATCCCTTTCCCAGAGTGGCGTCAAATGTTGGCGCTCCACAGTTGAGGTCTCGGAGAGTTACTGTGTTAACCCTAGCATGTCTCTGGGCTTTACTGCTGGGCCTGGCAATTGCTTGGGTAGTGTTCTGTGAGTATAGAATCACATTACTGTTCTGAGTTCCCATTAACACAGTGTTGATATGTACTGTGCTGGCCTGACTACTTACTGTATCTACTGTGTCATAGTCCCTGGAACCCTGCTGAAAACCATGTGAAAATTAAAGGGTCTGCACACATATATTTTGCCTTGCAATATCAGAAAATGTCCATAATAGATATGTAGTAATATTCGAATTACAGTGTTTCACAACAATTACAAAAAGTGATTTGTACAAAAGGCACATCTTAAAAAGCTGAATTTCAGTTGGCCAGAAGAAAGTGCATCATTTTGTATTGGCAAATTGGAAAAGCTCTTTCCTCTCCTCCATCATCTTCACTAATGTTTAAAATATCTCAAAATATAGTTTTTACATTTTACAAGCTGGTTGACATTGAAAAAATGTATATAAACAGCTGTTGCTGTAAGTTAGCTAAGGTGGGTGCAAATTAACTACATTTTGTTGTACTATACTTGTACTTGTTTAATGACAATAATGTTGAATCTAATCTATATTAAGGATATATAGCTGTTAAACATCCAAGACAGTCCAGTACATTATGTTTAAGGACTTCTCCATATTGTGAAACACAAGGAAAAAAATAACTCTCTCTTCTATACTTCTACATTTTTTACTTCAGATGCTTCCAACAGTATGAAGAAGAATATATGCGGTAAGAATATCCATGATCCAGAGATCATTGCACCTTTCAAAAAATGCTGGTCTCTACTGTACAGTTTGTCAATTTCTTTGTTGTTTCACTGTAATAGGTAAAGCAAATAGTAGAATTTTTTTCAGTTTGGTTTTTTATTTTTCCAAAACATGATTAGAATGTTGTGTCCGCCATCACTGTATGCTAGGTCCAGGGTTTTTTCCTGCAGGAAAGAGGGCACACGGATTTGGGAAGTTTTGCCTATTCTTTATTGTATATCCTCACTAGCTCTGTCAGCTTAGTTTGGCAACAATCGGTGAACTGCAGTCTTCAGATCTCCTCAAAGTTGTTCACTGTCTGGGTTTGGTTGGGCCATTCAAGGACATTCACAGACTTATTCCAAAGCCACTCCAGCATTGACTTGGCTGTGGGTTGTTGTCATACAGAAAGATGAATTTTCATCCCAGTCTAAGGTCATGTGAGCTCTGGATAAGGTTTTCTTAAGGACCTCATGTATTTTGTTCTGTTCATCCTTAATGCAATCCGGACCTGTCTCCTGGTACCTCCTAGTGAGAAACATTCTCATTGCATGATGCTCCCTCCATCATGCTTCACTGTAGGGGAGGTTTTAGCCAAGTGATGAGAGGTATTCAAGCCTAATAGTTTGATTACGTTCTCACCGGACAAGACAGTCCTTCAGGCAGCATGTTGTATCCCTTTTACTCAGGAGTGTCTTTCTCCGTCGGCACTCTCAGGAGTGGCTTTCAATCTAGGCCCTCTACAATAAAGGTGTGATTAATGGAGGGCTGCAGAGATGGCCGTCCTTCTGACATGTTCTCCTATCTGTGCAGAAAAACTTGGAAATGCAGAAAAGTCAACATTTAGTTTTTGGACACCTCCTGATCAAGGCCTTCTTGCCTTGCTACATAGTTGGGCCGTGTGCCCTGCTTAGGAAGAGTTGGTGGTTCTAAACTTCTATTTCACAATGATAGAGCCCATTGTGCTCTTAAAAACTTTCAGTGCTTCAGAAAAAAAAAGTAATGCCTCAACACAATTCTAAGGTCTACGGAGAGTTCCTTGGACTTCATGGCTTGACTATGACATGCACAGTGGGACCTTATATAGACAGATGTGCCTTTATAAATCATATCCAATTAATTTGCCACAGCTGACTCAACTAATCAAAGAACACAGGAAGCCATAGAGATGAATTTGGAGTGTCATGGCAAAGAATGTAAGGGATATATTAACGTTTTTCTTTTTCCATAAGTGGGCACAATTTTTTTTTTAAATGTTTGCCTTGTCGTTATGGGGTAATTTGCTAAAATTGATGGCAAAAAAAATATATTTAATCAATTATAAATTAATTCTATAATACAACAAAGATGGAGAGTGTGAAGGGGTCTGAATACTTTAGCTATCTAGTCAAGTTGTCTACCATTCTTTACAGCTTATTGCTACCTGATACTGAAGATGAACAAGCAGGCAAACTGCATATTTTGGGATTCAGCAGTTTTTATTTATTGATGTTCTGTGTGTTGAACTAAGCCTACCACAACTACATTTAGAATAATTCCAAGAAAAAATCTGTGGTTAAAGTATGTGAATTCCCTTTGCTTTCATTTGATAAGAAATGAAATCTATGATAGTCAATTACTGTACAATTTATCAAAATGTATACACAAGCAATCCTGAATGCAAAAAGGTTAATACAATAAACAACTAAAATCCGCTATGATGTAAGGAGCTTTGCTTAAAATTAACCTACCTTTGATTCTCTGAAGAGCAGAAAACCTCTTATATTAATGATAAATAATTTCCCTTGGTTATTCTATCTTAAGAACGCACTATAACTGTCTCACTAGGTAAGAGGCCCTGCTAAATGAACCAAAGAAAATGGAAATGAGTTATTGGTTATGTTGCCTCTGACAGCCTGTGTTGTTGTGTGTGTGTTATTGTGACAGATATGGCTGTGACCGGTGAAAAATCTATAGGAGAGACATGCAAGTTCCCCTTCGTGTTCAATGGGGACACTTATGACTCGTGCACCAGCGACGGACGAGATGACGGCAAACTGTGGTGTGCCACAACCAGCAGCTTCGATGCAGATGGTAAATGGGACTTCTGCAAAAACATTGGTGAGTAACTCAGAAGTAAAGGAAGGAAAAACAATGAAAGGAATGAAAACAATAAACCATAGTCAGTAATAGGAACCACTCAGAATTATTATAAATTGCATTAATATATTCAATAGTTTATGGTCCAAACACATTTATAAAATACATTAAAAGCAATTAATTACTCTGATGCAACATTTATCAGACATCCAATACTGCATGACAGTCCTCAGATTCTTTGGGAACATGGTGTTGCTGGAGATCTCATCTCTCTCTTGCAGGGTGTGGATTAAGTTGTAATCGGTGATGTACACAGCATTATAAAGGGTGACAAATCATCACTCAAAGCCGGGCTTATGCCAGTTTCACAGTAAACCATACTTTGGCTCATGATCTCTTTTGGTTCCACTACAATATGATTTGTAGCTGGTGAGTATGAGTATGGCCATCTTTTTTTTTACATTGACCTTATGTAGTTTACTTGCAGTTTGCACAGATACCGGCTCTCAGCGTAGTTCTAGGTTTTTTGCTGCTGGAGTCCTCTCTGCACATTCTTCATTATATGAAGATTGTAGACATGAATGACAGATCAGCCAACTTGTTAAACACCCTGCACATTATATTTTAAAGCTTGTAAAGCTTTGCCATACAAAAAAAATGTGGTAATAACGAAAATACATTTAAAATAGGAACTGTTTCAAGGTTACATGTAGGCCTACAGTTTCAATATAAACAATATTTGCACATTTGTATGAGTAAAGATAAGCTTAAAAATACACACACACACACTGCTGAGAAGTGATTATTGATCATTTGTATTGAGCATTTATACACCACACAAGAATTTAAAATTCCTTTTGTTGAAATGCTGTTTATAGAAATATGTATTTTATGATATTTATTCCAGGATAAGGGAGTGGGTTTGGGGGGACAATCCTGGTCATCCTCAATAACCTGGTTCCCAACATTCAACCCAAATCCCTCTCTGACCAAATGAACACAAGATATACAGATGTGATATAATTATATCCTCCTTTTGTTATATAATTAAATGGAAATGTTCAATAGTTTGTACTTTCTACTTTAAGGTCAGTGGAAAAATGTCCACTCCAAAATGGCAGACATTATTTGCCCTGAATCAAAAAAACTGAATCAAAACCTTGAAGACATGTCCATGAATTATTATCTACTAAATAATTTAAAACATTGAATTCTATTTCTTCCCACTCTTCTAGCTCATTTGGAGTTCTTCAATGGATCATTGTACTATTTCTCTGAAGACAAACTGACCTGGGAACAGAGTCAATATGCCTGCATCCATGAAGGAGGACACCTGGTCATCATAGAGAGTAAGCAGGAGCAGGTAATGAACAGTAAGATAATGTATCATCATGTAATGACTTGAAGACAGGTGAAGACTGTAATGAACAGTAAGTTAATGTATCATGTATGAAGTAATGAACAGTAAGATAATACACCATAAGGAATGGAATAATGATCAGTAAGATAATGTACCATGAGGTATGGAATAATGATGAGTAAGATAATGTACCATGAGGTATGGAGTAATGATCAGTAAGATAATGTACCATGAGGTATGGAGTAATGATCAGTAAGATAATGTACCATGAGGTATGGAGTAACAAGCAGTAAGATAATGTACCATGAGGTATGGAATAATGATCAGTAAGATAATGTACATACATCCTACATAATAATATGTTTGAGTTAAATAACCAGCTGTAGATTTACATACATGGGTCTAATATGTTAAAGACGCCCTACTGGTGTTTCCCTATACATCATCTTTGTGTCTCCTCCATAGGACTTCATTAGAAAGAAAGTGGGAAACACTGA
>JACXGI010015437.1:0-17426 GCA_016801175.1 Esox masquinongy
GCCACTGGAGTCCTCTTCCACTCCTCCATGATGACATCACAGAGCTGGTGGATGTTAGAGACCTTGCGCTCCTCCACCTTCCGTTTGAGGATGCCCCACAGATGCTCAATAGGGTTTAGGTCTGGAGACATGCTTGGCCAGTCCATCACCTTTACCCTCAGCTTCTTTAGCAAGGCAGTGGTCGTCTTGGAGGTGTGTTCGGGGTCGTTATCATGTTGGAATACTGCCCTGCGGCCCAGTCTCCAAAGGGAGGGGATCATGCTCTGCTTCAGTATGTCACAGTACGTGTTGGCATTCATGGTTACCTCAATGAACTGTAGCTCCCCAGTGCCGGCAGCACTCATGCAGCCCCAGACCATGACACTCCCACCACCATGCTTGACTGTAGGCAAGACACACTTGTCTTTGTACTCCTCACCTGGCTGCCGCCACACACGCTTGACACCATCTGAACCAAATAAGTTTATCTTGGTCTCATCAGACCACAGGACATGGTTGCAGTAATCAATGTCCTTAGTCTGCTTGTATTCAGCAAACTGTTTGCGGGCTTTCTTGTGCATCATTTTAGAAGAGGCTTCCATTTGGGACGAAAGCCATGCAAACCAATTTGATGCAGTGTGCGGCGTATGGTCTGAGCACTGACAGGCTGACCCCCCACCCCTTCAACCTCTGCAGCAATGCTGGCAGCACTCATACATCTATTTCCCAAAGACAACCTCTGGATATGACGCTGAGCACGTGCACTCAACTTCTTTGGTCGACCATGGCGAGGCCTGCTCTGAGTGGAACATGTCCTGTTAAACCGTTGTATGGTCTTGGCCACCGTGCTGCAGCTCGGTTTCAGGGTCTTGGCAATCTTCTTATAGCCTAGGCCATCTTTACGTAGAGCAACAATTCTTTTTTTCAGATCCTCAGAGAGTTCTTTGCCATGAGGTGCCATGTTGAACTTTCAGTGACCAGTATGAGGGAGTGTGAGAGCGATAACACCAAATTTAACACACCTGCTCCCCATTCACACCTGAGACCTTGTAAAACTAACGAGTCACATGACACCGGGGAGGGAAAATGGCTAATTGGGCCCAATTTGGACATTTTCACTTAGGGGTGTACTCACTTTTGTTGCCAGCAGTTTAGACATTAATGGCTGTGTTGTGTTATTTTGAGGGGACAGCAAATTTACACTGTTATACAAGCTGTACACTCACTACTTTACATTGTAGCAAAGTGTAATTTCTTCAGTGTTGTCACATGAAAAGATATAATCAAATATTTAAAAAAATGTGAGGGGTGTACTCACTTTTGTGAGATACTACACACGCACACAAACACACACACACACACACACACACACACACACACCTTTAATGTATCATTGCAGCCCCTCAGTGGAGATGCTGTTGTATGGACATTAAAATATGACATGTGGGATAGCCTAGGGAGATCAATCATCTCAGAAAAGTTCTTTGCCAATAGCAATAAAATCTGAAGGCTAAATCTAGGCTTAATAAGAGCACATTTTCAGGCTCAATAAATTGTGCTGTCGTTAAATCCCAACTTGCCCCCCAAAAAAGGGTAATGTTAATGAAAAGTGCAGTATGTGTTACTTTAACACTCCCAACTATTAAAATAATGTTTATAATATTGTTAAGCTGTTTAATAATGTCCTTAAATTGTGCAATGGAATGGCCAGAACAATCAGATGGAACCAATTATTATTCGAGCTATAACATTCTTCATAACACCTGAAAACAAACATCGACTTAGGTTAAAAAGTAATGGTCTTATAATAGCCTAGAATTTGCCTAAAACTTCTATTAGGAATACTTGTTTACATTTATTATATTAGTTATAATTATTCATGCTCACAAATATGCAACACCAATTTATGTAATTAAAAAGTAAATTAAATTGAATAATTCCCCTAAATGGACCTTATAGTGCTCCGTGCACTACCCTGAATAAATAAACCATTCATTCAATTGTCCATCAATAATGTTTGGATGGATTGATAAACCATGTGTAATTGCAGACAGTGCCCAACCCTAGCTTTTTTAATAAATTGTTTTAATAAGCTGTCACTCTGGTGTGAGATGGCCTACATCTAAACTCTTGAATACAACATACAACGGGACATATCAAATGAATATATGCCAACAAAAATATAGCTTACTGTAAGTGGTAAAGTTCTCTTTATAGAAGTTGTCAATGCAAGATAGTCAATTCAATTGCAGCCTAATCAGACCTGAGTGATAATTGCCAGCCCCTACATAATCACGGTATCTCTACTATCGTACCTATCTCTACTTTGGATGGCACCAGCTAAGGTTCGAGCAAGGCCACTTACTGCAGCACTATCTGATACCACACAGAAAACACATTGCCTGCCAGAGAACACGTGTAAAAATAGATCTTACACATCTCTATAGGATATTGGTTTTCAAACGAGAAGTCTGCGCCTGTTCATTACCTTATCTATTACACTGTAAATGTTTTTGTGTTCAGTGGTGTTTTTGTGTTGTGTCAAGTCACCATTGGTAAAAGCTCCCTCCTAGGAAAACGCTATTTAAAGTGAATGACATAGTATTTCTGATTTAGCCAAGTGTGACATATGAGTTCTTCCATTACCCAGGAATCATAAAAATGCTCAGCAATAAGCTGCTGGATATTACCTGTACAAGCAATCCATGTAGTCTGCTCCCTTGCTGTATTCCTCCCAATATCTGTGGTACATCACTAATACCTTCTCTTCTGACTCAAGAACTTTCTGAAATGACAGAGTAGTGAACAAATATCAGGCTGTTACCTTGGCACCGCAATGTAAGAAAAGAACAAAAAATCGTTTTGAGGTTATCAAATTTTGAGCAATGGGAAATGAGTCTGAATCGGGTTAAAGGCATTATTAATTAACATATAGTTGATAACAGATCCAAAAGTTGCCCAAAGTGATGAACTGTATTTACCTTGTACAACTGTCTGACATGGTTCTCCAGGAACACCTTGGTCTCTGTGTATAACCTTTCACCCAGAGGCTCCGGGTATGCAACACACAAGGCATAGATGTCACTGGATGTGAAGTAAAGGAGTCACATACATTCATCCGTAACAGAGTCAAAACCACGCAGACATTTTCTTTTGAATTTAAAAATTGATGTAATTTCCTGAAGTTGGACATTACTGGCTTGACTGTGGTATTAGTGGCTTGATTGAACTTAAGTTCAGTGACATTTTAGCAATTTTATTAAATCCTTGGCCAGATAAAATGCAAACCTCCTTGGTAAATTACTACCAAAAAAATAAAGCAATGGTCACAAACTCATTTTCAAAACATTTTTTTCTGTATCAGTGGAATTGAAAGGATACGAGAATCTGTCATTCCATGTGGCCCTCTCTACATAATCAAGCATCACCACAGCTTTGATTGTCGTCAGTAGTTTGTTCCATGTTTCATCGAAGTCCACCACCCGCGGCTTCAAGGACATCGTATGGCTTCTTCAGGCTAAGGTAAATAGTGAAAATTAACAGGGTTATTGGTGTGATTGGAAAGTACTAGAATATTAAAATGATGTAAGCAAATTAAACATGAATATTAAATAACTTTATACACACAGTCAAATGTAATAAATCCTACAATATAATTAGAAAGGTCTTTCCTCTACAGGGTCAATAGACATATGTCACAAAATAATTTTAACAATACTAATTAAATTTACTGATCTGCCTGTAGAACAATAACGATATTGTATCTAATTATAAGGCCTTTCAATATTGTAATAACAAGGTTATTACTTATTACTAGACACATATGGGTTCACAGAATAAACCTTAAGTGAAAGCCATATGAGAAAATATTTCATGTCCAAATGTGCAAGGGATGAATGACTGATACATTTCTGTATCTCCTGCTCAATTATAGTGACAAACCAAACGTAGCTATCAAATTTCATTTGATATTTAGTCATGCATACAATGACAGCTCATCATCAAAACAATCAATGAAATGTCCTATTAATTGCAATAAAATGGACTGTCCCACCAAGTTAACGGGATGTCGCTAGCAAGCTATGGTAATTGACAGTGTGTAAACAACCCAATCGCTAGAATATCAGTCATTCTATCTAAATGTGCCTAGTTAGGTAGAAGATTTGCCAACAATATTGAGTCTTTTGTGACGTTAATTGAACTGTCACAGGTATTAAGGTGAGTGTAATGCTAACGTTAGATATCTCGCAATATTTTTAGAGAAGGCCTGGCTAGCTACCTAGCAGCTATCCATTTAATTCGTCATTCAACAAGCCAGGTAGCTAGCTAGCCTAGTGTCATTTCAGAGATAAAAACATGCTTAATACATGTTTCGCTTATTAACGAAGTCACAAACACTTTACTGACATTCACTAACTAGCAGCATAGCAAACTAACTCGTAGGTTTGAAATACATTCAACACAAACACTTTAGCTTGCGCCCGATTTCGGTTACACTAGCTGTGCTAGTTAGCTAACGTTACTGATTTAGCTAGCTAGCCAGCTGCTACTTTCATACATTACGTTGGCCACAAGCTATAGATCTGTATCATTGTTTGCAATAGCACCTTTACAATGTTTAATTGAGATTTCGAAAATATACATACCTCTGGTCAATATATATATATGTGTTATTAAAAAGTCAAGTTTCTCCGCTGTCAGGCTTGATCTCTCAGCTTACAGGTCTACCATTACGACTACCTTATGGAATATACCATTGTATCAGCTGTAGGGTATACATATTGGAGTTTTTATGAATGTAGGGATTGTTAGTGTCTAAAATAATAATAGCAGAAAAAATGAATGTGCCCCGAGTAAAATTAAATATGAATATCCCAATAAAAGTCTAATATAGAGATAACGTGCATTCAAACACCCATTTAAACCAGACTAAATTAAAAATAAACCTATTTTGTTATGGTATCGCTAAGAACTACGGATGCCTGTTTAGCTGGTATCGCAAAAAAAAGTCATTTATGGATTGTGCATAAAATGTAGAATAAACAATTTCTAAAGTGAAGTAGTTATCTATGAAAATGCATTATTATTATGAAGGACTACGAACCAATCTATTTAAAAAGTAGCCCGTGTGTTTTCAAGTGGATTGAATATTGGGTGTTACACTAAATTTGTATTAAATCAATTTAAGTCATTAAGTTCACATTTACTTTGATTTTGCACTGTCATAAAAACGAAATGGCAATGTAGTTCCCGCAACACAGGCAATTCAATATAGAGACTTGTCAAATGTTATTGTTCCTGGTGCAGTCACATATGGGTCTAAATAAAGAAAATGTAAGACAAACCTAAAATGTTGAAAATAACAAAAAAGGAAAAAAAAAGATTTAGCACGTTCATACACGTTTACAATTTGACAGAATTACACGCTTTTCTTGCACAGCTAATGTGCGAGGCTCGGCAGATTGCGCATGCACAAATTCCAAACGCTGGATTCCGTTCCAGGCGTTACGCGTAATTCTCACGTTTTAGTAATTTACGTTTTGATTGATGTTCCGCTTCAAGTTGTGACTAAGGGCAGGTGGTAACAAAGTAAAACACGTAAAAGATGAACGTTCCAGATCAAATAAATCGGAAACATTTTTCATTGTTCCCAGTGGGATTTGGTTAAAATAATTTAGACTAGGTTGGGTAATTGCTGGCGGGAGTTATAAATTGGCCCTCTGTTCCCGTCCAATCAAAAACAACTGGATGATTTTGGTGTCGCGCGCATATGATCGGATTATGATTTTTAAATAAATACGTTAACCTTACCATAGAATTTAACTGCCATCGAGAGCTAGCGATATAGTAGTAAGTATTTTGAGCTAACTAGCCAAATCATGTTCGCAGTACTTGTCATATATGGGAATTTGGAAGAGAAAAGTCTGACAGATTTCAACAGCATCTTAGTTGACGTGTTACGTTATGCATGTTAGCTAACAACCCAGTCGCGTGGTAATCAGTGACGAGTCAACCATGGAAGAAACGAAATATTTATACAAAGCTAGCTAGCTAGCTATCCACACGGTACAGAATAACTTTAGAGCACACACTTGTAAGTTTACAAAACATAGTACAGGTAGCTACCCACAGTATCTAAATTGGCTAACTTCTGTAGATATTGCTTACAATAGCTTATTACCGAGCTAGCTGCTGTGATATGTAACATTTAGTGGTTTAGTAGATGTACTTTAGCAAAGGTTACTGCCACCACCTTGCTTTCCCATGCCAACAACGATACAGCACTGCATCGTTATGAGTAGTCAGTAGTAATAGGCTACCTCGTAAACCTTGCTACCACCTGTCACAATCAGTAGTTAGCATTACTCTTGACGCAGTGTTTCGGCAGGAGTCGGTTTGTTCAGTGTCCGGTGTTAGTTCTAACACTAATGGAGTAAAATGGCCACCAATCAACCAATTCATTTGTCGGCAGTTTTATTCTCTATAGGAAAAAAATCATGGCAAGTATTGACTCTCAGGTGCAGGAGCAGGCCAGCAGTGGTGTATTATCAGCTCTGGCACAGGTAATTTAATTGTAAAAATAGATCTCTCTCAATATAGTTTGCTATGTTGTGTAGTAGATTTCTGTGATGCTGTTGTTATCAGCTACATAGGTGCAGTGCACATCTGTATTACTGTCTGATTCTTCTTTTACTTAATGGCCGATTTTATTTACTAGGTAGCAAGAAGGAGAGCAAACTTAGAGGCCAAAAACTCAAACGAAGATGTTTCTAACACACACAAAAGGAGAGAGCGTCTCTCCAGGAGACAGACATGCAGGTAGCCTATTTAACAACTTATTAAAGTGTAGATTATCAGCACTAATTATGTAGATTTCACAGTTACTTTTGCAAATTGTATTACCTTCAGAGAAGTGTCTTCAGATGCAGTCATTACAAAAGTTGAAGAAATTCAAGAAGAGGTTGCACCTTGCAATGTCACCCCAGCGCCCAGTAGGCCAGCCTCTGTATATCAGACAAACCACGGCCAGTTCAGTAAGTTTCTGGAAGAGATGTCTTCCAAAATTAAATGTACATTTAAGTAATTTAACAGACACTTCAGAGCAACTTAAGTCCATACATTTTCATATTATTTTGCATTACCCCCCTTCCCCAGGTGGGAATTGAACTCACAACCTAGGCGTTGTAATCTTAATGCTCTAAAAACTGAGTTACATTGGACTAGTAGATAAATAAATGCTTCTTTGAACATCCTAATGTATATTAGTGTTTGTGAAAATCTATAGTAGTTTTGGTAATGTAATAGAGACAACAGGCACTGTGTGACATTTACTGACTGTGCTTTCCTTAGTTGCCTTCACTCAGGATGGTGCCATCCAGATAAGCAGTGCATTTCCTGGGGGTCTACAGGGCTTGCAGCCTCTGCCCTTGTCCAACTCTGTGAAGCCCCAGTCGGCTGCTGCCATCGTCCAGTACTCCCAGGAGACAGGGGATGTCAGTCAGCAATTCTTTATGCAAGGCAATAATGTGTTGGTACAAGGTAATGTAATGTGTATCACTTCATGTTGTAATTTCTTGATCTCTTGCCTGTTCCATAGTACATAGTATTGTATATATGTGTAACTGAGTGTTGTCTTGCAGTGGTTATGCCTTTGGCCAGGTTGTCATTTTAAACTGGAATTTAATTTGTCATTTTGCTTAACTGATTAAATAAAGTTGAAATAAATACAACGATGTGGGCAATTGGCTTGTTGCCAGCAGGTGGCAGCAAACCATACCATACAAATTTTTCATGTTCATACTCTGGGGTTCAGATTAAATTTGTTTGAGCTGTTCCATCTCCACAGATTCTGTTCTTGGCCCTCTAGTACAGAAAAACACAGTTTATCCACATGCAGAAGTAGTCCAGTTTTACACAGAATCTTTAAACATGAAAAGAAAATGTCCTCAGTTTTTCTTGATAGGAGTGCCATGCTAGGTGTGGACACATTGGCGGAGCAGTGGCCACTGATCCTGCCCCAGTGGATCTGGTCCAGCCTACACTGGACACTGTGCATGTGGAGGGTCTGTCATTGGTTATTGGGGCTCCCGGCTAGCCCAAGAAACCTTGGTTTCCAGATGTCCTCCCTTTGTTGAGCGGGTCTCCATGCTAACTGCTGTGTTTGCGAGGACCTGCTGTCCCAAGTCTGTGGCCAGGTCTTGCACCCTGGTCCCAAGATTGAAATATGTAGGTCTGGCCTCGGAGTGGGCTGATCTCCAGAGAGGCCAGCCTTTGAACTTCATTGAGACTATCCAGGTGCCATGAGCTCCTACTATGAGGACACTCCATGCATAGAAATGGCAAGCGTTTTAGTCATGGTGCAGAAACTGAGGGGTGCCAATGAACCCTAATAACCTTAATATTAACCATTATATTTTAAACTTGTTCTCATTACGATAGAATAAAACACTAGCTAGACTTACCTAAGTTTGCAAAATAATTTCCATAGCTTTTGAAATTACACGGCATGTTCAAAACCTGCAAAGCAGGATTGTGGCCATCGGTCGAACGATATGGTTGAGCACTGCACAGAAACTTGGCGGTTATTAACATTACGCTACATTTTCCGAGACGTATAGGACAACACTCCAGTGGCTAGATTATTTTGTTTGTAAAGATATTGATAACTAGAGACGCCACCTTCCGAGGTATCGTGCCGGTATTTCGATAGAGCCCCCCTGGAGTTTGGCAAGTGTGAAGACAATTCTGAACTGTATCAAGTTTCTGTGTTGTGCAGACGCATATCGCTCGATTTTCCTGCGTTTGACGGCTACAATACGTGGTATGTCTAGAACATTCCGGTGTAGATTCTAACACTATGGAAATAATTATGCAAACAAGCCCTAGGTATAGTTACGAAACAATTGCACTTGTAAATCTCAAAAATGTAGTGTAATGTAAGCCCAACGTAAGTTTTGGTTGGGGATCTGACTACCGGACTTGGGAATCAGTCCCTTTAGCTTACATCAATCTTCTTGTTCTGTTATGTGCCTTTCTTCAGTCTTTAAATATGAAAATACTTTCATTAATGAGCTTAAGAAGAACAGATTTAATCATCGTTAATGAGCTTCAGAAGAACAGATTTGATTCTGGTTAACATCGGCCGCTATCCAACCGGAACGATTATGCAAATATTAGAACTCCATAATTGTTCTCCCTTCGCAGAACACTTTGGTGTTTTTTTTTAGTTTGTTCAGACTTAACCAGTCTGTCAATTTGCTAAAGAGTGTAAGTCCTCTAAATACATAATGCTATTCCTTTTTACCCCATTTTTCTCCCTTTTGGTTCGATCGTCATATCCAGTTGTATCAACTGCCCTGTCTCATAACAGCAACTCCCTTCAGCTTCTGGAGAGATAAACATCAAAGCAAGCCTACCTCCTATGCATCCCAAAATCTAATATAAGTAGCTGCTGCCAACAGAAGGAGCTCTAAACTTGCCTGGACTCAAAACGTACCACAAGTATAATGTCTCTTGGAATTGTTTATGTTTACTTGAATAATATGCATGGCATGCTTGCCTTTTCTTTGGGATACATTTCCCATCAATCAATCACATTTATTTTTTAAGCCTTTTTTATATCAGCAGTTGTCACAAAGTGACACAAAGCCTGAGAGTAATATTATGAAAAGCAATCAGGAGAATAATCTTTTAAAAATATATTTGGAGATTTGAGAAGAAACTCAAACCTTTTGTAGAAAAAATACACACAAGAAACAGATACATACCAGTGTAGGGGGAGGGCACATAGAGCAATGCATGTCATCATTGACATCAGGAGGCCAATTATGTCATAGTGATGTCAGTGCTCTTAATTGTGATTGCACACATAGCTGCTGAAACATTTGAGTTAGAGAGCTGAGAGAGAAGGTTTCTTCTGGATCTCCTGAAGAACAGACATGGCTGTTACTGGGGATGAGACAGAGTCTGGTATGTTCACTTTAATCATTTAATTGAAAATGGAAATAGTAACTGTAGAACTGTCTTGATGCTCTAGTGATACTGTACAGTCTGCATAGCCTCACTGCTTTTTTTAGTCATGATTCATTTCATCTCTTAACTGCAGAAGATTTTTACTGCATGATATCATTTCAGCTGTCTACAGAGACATTAATATTGAAATTATTGAAATGTAATACATACGGATTTCAATTTGTTTTGACTCCTTTATGAGTGTAATACAATAACATGAAGAGAACACTTACTGTGTCATAAATGTATTGAAAATGTCCTAAGAGATGAGCCTTCCAGATATCATCAGTTGTTTTATTGGTAATGGATTTTTAAGAAATTAGAAGTACATGTCATGTAATGATAATCCATATTGTCAAAATGCAAAATATCACGAGAAAGATCACTCTTCTTGTGAAAGGCTAAACGCAACAAGCTGAATACTATTGAAACATTTTCTGTTTCCTTTCGCTCTGCTCTGCCTGTCCGTCTCCCCCTCCCCCCTCACTCTCTCTCTGTGAAATGCTTCAATGCTCTGCCCACTCAAAGCACACACAGAGACAAACACACACTGGCTGACGTCACTAGTTTTCCTGGAACAGGACCCCAGCAGGGAAATGTAAATGCTAATCAGCGAATAAGATGGACATTGACGTCAGTCTCAGTCATGCTGTGATTACAGTCAGTTCCTTTTGCGAAAGCAAATTAATCACCATATTAGATGATATGCAGTGGGCCGTGCCACTGAGAAAGTTCATGTAAAAAGAAGTAGGCTACTGTAGCCTAGATAGGAGAAACAAAATCAATTTCTCTGTGAATGCTTTATCAGACTTTCTACTATAGATGAACTTTTTCTGACTGAGTTTGGATTGAGTTATGCACAGAAGTACTTGGATGACATGAGGACCTTATTTCTTAATCCTCCGGTGAATACTCATTTAGTGACGGAATTAATTGCATTAGAGATTTTCATTCTTTTTAATGTCAAGGATTCCCAAATATCGTGGACACCTAGTTGAGGACCAACTGCAGAATATATATATATATATATATATATATATATAAACATTTTTTTTATTATTATTATTTTTTTTTTTGCAGGGTGTCAATTAGGTCAGCAATGACTACCAGTGGTCACCCTGCTATTCCACACATCTGAGCAGGGCTGGTTTGTGCCTTGTTGGCTCCAAACTATGTTTTGGTCATACACAGCCTGGTATCGGTCTCTTTAGCATACAATCCACTGTATATGTTATTTGCCTTTCTTCAGTCTTTCAATATGATGTACTGTACTTTCAGTAATATACTGTACTTTCAGCTTGAGAAGAACAGATTTGATCCTGGATAACAGCTATCCTCCAATTACTACAGTTATGCAAATATTAGTACATTGTAATTGGTCTCCACAGAACATGTTGGTATTTTTTTAGTTTGCAGTGACAAAACCAGTTTACATCGCCCATTGGGCTTTGCAGCCACTTGTCAGATAGCTTCACTTTTAGCCTTGTAGTGGTCAGCGTGACTACGACATCATGTAGAGTGCTCCACCACTTTAGAGAACTCTTTACCCATGTAGTTATCCATACTTTGGGTGCTACCATTTTTGGAATGGCAGTGTATGTCGCATTGTCTCTTTTTGTGAAGTGTGTAATGGCTCTTAGACTACTTGAGTTTCTGAATCTTTAAAATAGCATTCTAGTCCCCTTTTTCTCTGATTTACTTGACAAAATGTCTCAACAGGTGGTCCAGGTAAGTCTTGGGCCTTCTGTTTTGTGTAGCTGCTCTATTGTACCTGAAGCAAGGAGGAAGGCAGATGATGTCACAGATTCCCATCAGCTCAACTCCTTGATGTTTGCAGTAGTGTCTTAAACCCTATTTAAATTAATTGTTTATTGTTATTATTACCTTATAGAGTTTGTACTTACTCTAGTTATATTTGGGATTACTTTACTTTAGTTATTCTTGGGATGTCGCCTTTCAAAACGTATTTTAAGTTGTGGATGCCTTCTATTCAGCAAGTTAGCAGCCAATGAATAGTGGTGGCCTACCAAGAGTTCCAAATCAGGCTGACTCACTGCCTACATTACTGTCTGTGTTTCTCCCAGCTGCCACTGGTGACATGTCTGGCTACCAGATCTGCACACCCACCTCCAGCCTGCCTCAGGGCGTAGTGATGGTCGAGTCTCCAGGCTCCATTCACAGCCCCCAGCAAATGGCTGAGGAGGCCACACGCAAGAGAGAGCTCCGCCTCATGAAGAACAGGTATACTAATTGTATAAGGTCTTAAGTGATTTTCTTGATACTGAGTAATCTAAAAGTGCTTACCAAACAGAAATAATAATAAAAAATGAGACAAGGTGAGGAGAAACGACTTTTGACCAAAAGGTAGATGACCAAAAGGGCTGTATAAAATCATCTTAATCCATTCCTTCATAAGTGGCCAGAGAGCTCTCTAATCCAAGTGCCAGTGTTGTGTAGCAAACTCCAGACACTTAATTTTCTTGATGCTCTAAATACAGCCATTTTACTAGCAACACTTCGAAATAGGCTATGAGCATGGAGGGTAGACTGGATTAGATTCAACTTTATTGTCATTGAACAAGTACAATACAATGAAATGCAGTTAGCATCTCTCCAGAAGTGCAAATAGAAGAGGGCTGAAATGTACATCTCCTATTTGCACTTAAAATAAAGTATACATTCCACTTGTAATATACATAAGTATATGTATATTACAAGTGGAATGTATAGATGTGCAATGAAGGCAAATGCAGTACAAATGGCAATACTTGTGTAGGTCCTCCTTTTGCCGCCAAAACAGCCCTGCAACAAAGCAAAAATGGTTCAGGAATGGTTTGAGGACAACGAGTTCAAGGTGTTGACTTGGCCTCCAAATTCCTCAGATCTCAATCCAATCGTGCATCTGTGGGATATGCTGGACAAACAGGTCCGATCCATTGAGGCCCCACCTTGCATATTACAGGACTTAAAGGATCTGCTGCTAACGTCTTGGTGCCAGATACCCCAGCACACCTTCAGAGGTCTAGTGGAGTCCATGCATCGACGGGTCAGGGCTGTTTTGGCGGCAAAACGGGGACCTACACAATAATAGGCAGGTGTTCATAATGTTATGGCTGATCTGTGTTAATGTAACAACTGAAAAATACAAGTACGACGGCAACTCTAAATGTGCAATGAAGGCAAATTGAATGTGCAAAGTGCATGTGCAACTGAAATGCAGGGATAGCAGTAGTGAGGTTCCCGAGGTAGACGCATACCTGTAACTACTCAAAACGTCCATTATCAGACTTCCATTGAAGAATGGTTTTGGGTTTCATGTCTATTTGGAACCAAAAAAGGTTTCTGAAATTGTTCTCCTTTGGGGACAGCTGAATAACCCTTGTAGGTTCTACATAGTTTTTTGCACTGAATTCATGTTTAATGTCTTTATTGCATTGGTGAATCTTTTGCATGATGCTTTTGGCATGGATAATTTTGGCATTGACTCAATTTTCGTGATACTGAATGGATGTTGTGTTGTTATTGACGTGCGGACGGTGTGTCTGTTTCTTTCTTTCTTTTTGATTTTAATATTACTTAAAGGGTGTGGTGTTGTAATGGACAGTGTCTGTTGCTGTCAGTCTTTTTGATTTTAATATTACTTAAAGGGTGTGGTGTTGTAATGGACGGTGTGTCTGTTGCTGTCAGTCTTTAAACCGAGACTGTGTTGTTCCAGGGAGGCTGCCCGCGAATGTCGACGGAAGAAGAAGGAATATGTCAAATGTCTTGAGAATCGGGTGGCTGTGCTTGAAAATCAAAACAGGACTCTCATTGAGGAACTAAAAGCTCTTAAAGACATCTATTGCCGCAAACCTGAATGACCATGGGTCAGTCATGTGGGACTTAACAGATTGACTGCTAGAGGCTTGAGGTTGTGCGGTTTACAGTTCCCTGTCTCTCAGAGAAGCCGATTTCACTCGATGTCCCGCATTTGCTATCGCACACCGAAAGCATACAAAGAAACATTGTCCTTTCCATTCCACGTGTTTAAAAGACAATCATCTCCATGTTTGTGACTGTCGTCACATACAGTAGGCCTACCACTTAGCCTATCCTCTGGCAAGTTGTGGAGCAAGTAGACTGAGTAGTATGAGGTACCCCTGTTGCTTGTGCTTCTTGCAGGGAGGCAGCAAAAGAGTGCCGGAGAAGGAAGAGAGACTATATTCGCTGTCTGGAGGCTCAACTCACCACGCTGGAGGCCCAAAACAAGAGGCTCTTGGATGAGCTCAACTACTATAAGGAAGTTAATGGAATGAACACAAATCAGTAGGACGAGTACAGCATGCTGGTCATATACGGCCTGTAGACCCATGAGTGTGATGCCTGTCTGAAATGTTTATTTTCAGTTGAAAAATGACCTATGTCAGAACATAATGCCTATGGTTGTAATGCATTAATCTTTACATTTTACTAAAATTACTATTTAAGTTAAAGATGCATCTGAAAAACGTCACCCAGAGGTTACTCCTGAATAAGATGTGGGTCCAAGTTTGAACACACAGCAATGTATAGGGCTCTTTCTGAAGACACCAACCAGCATATTAATTGTGTATATACATGAGGGATAATACAAAATATGTATTGTATTACTTTATTATTTATTTGTTTGTTTTGTATTCTTAGAAAGCTTAATCTGCACATGCACATTGCTGTTTTGTGTTACATTTCTGAATGTAATATTTTTAAAGAGTTTTGTTGTATTTGGTAAATGTAAATATATTTGTATCTGTGTGGTGGACAAAAAATATTTCAGAAAGCACAAACCGGTTAAGACCATATTAGCCTTTCTTCATAATTTGTTTGTAATATTTGTAAAAGTTTTCAAAATCTATTCATCCAAAATAACCCTTTTGATTTCTCTAATCTGCACTATTTGTTTCAAGTATGTGTGGAAAGAAAAACATATAATGCTTGGAAATCAATTTGATTCTGAAATAAAATGTTTTACCTAGCATTGAAAAGCACTTTTTCTGTATGAATAGTCTATATTTTACTTTTGGTTTTGTTTAAATTAATTTTTGTGATCTACGCTGATAAGTCCGAGGGTTACTACCAACTCTTACAATAACGTGCAATTGGGTGTTTATATTTTTTAAATCAATAGACCAGTCAAACATTATTTTTTACTTTTATTTTACCTTGTATGACTTAAAACACTGTCATTTTTAGCACCAACCTAGGAGCAATGAGGTTTAATGGCCTTGCTGAAAAAACACGAAGGCTTTTAATTTGGGTTTGCATTTTTGATCTAACTTAATTTAGCAGACACTGCTGTCCAGACTGACTTGCAGTAAGTAGTGCATACATTAGTCCATACATTTTTTTTTGGTCATCAAACCCACAACCAAGCTCTACTAATCCTCACGAAAGTTAGCAAATCTACAGTACATGTGCTAACTTTCATTGACTTCAGCCAGTTACTCTCTAAACACAGGTTGATGTCCATGCCTGCGGACTCCCCCCTTCGGTTTTTCTACCCTGTGGATTTAATAAATGGTGCTTTCCTTTGACCAGTTGTCCTCAGGCACCAGTCCTCTGGACTTTCCTCAACAAGTGCAGAGTAAAGAGTACCCATCTTTCTGTGGGCTTCCTCTGAAAAGAGGGTGAGGTGAAATACGTCTAGGATGAAACTTAGGGATGGAGTGAGCTCTATTCATTCTTCACTATCCTCACTGCAGGCTTAAGGTGGTGGCACCCCTAAGGTGCTCTGCTAAGCGGGTGCTCTTACCTCGCTGTTAAATGATTTACTCAAAAAGTGTTATGCAAACATGTTAGCCTAAGAAAAACAGCCCTTTTCCCACAAAATCAGACATTTGGGTGCCAAAAATGATGTTACAATGAAGTGTTTCTGCAGGTCACAAGGTAGCCTCTGTCCCCTCTTTAGGGAGGACTGAATGTTTTGGCCAATGGCCTGTAGGGTTTATTTATAAAATTCTGCTGTGGATATATTTAAATACATTAATTACAATTTTCATACTTTACATAATTTGGTAAATTACCTAAAAATGACCTCTGTTATGTAAAAATGATCAGCTGCCCTTTACTTGCAGCATCAATTAAGAGGCTGTTGGATAACTAACAGAAGACTTTTAAATATGCCTGACATAGTCATATTACCTTTAATCTGATTATTTACATCTTATCCAAGGTCTGTGTTGTGTAACGTAGAACTCCAGTTTGTTGGAAAAGCAGGGAGTTTTATCACCTTGTTCTGTGGATTGTCAACCTTGGCTGGGTTTTCTTTGTAGAACATGATGTGCTGTACTTTTAATGGGACTGACTGATTGTACTGTCCTCAAGGTTGCAGTGACCCGGCAATGATGAAGTGAGACTTGCTCCTGTCAATTACCCAATGTAGGCTTTACGCCTACAAGCCTCTCAACACACTTAACATTTCTGTTGAAGACAGCAGATTTGCAATAATTTGTAGGCACCAGTGTGCCTACAAAGATATTCACCCAGACATTATATTAAATGCCCAAATTATAGTTCTGCCATTGGAGAAAGCAAAGTTTTTCAATTTGTTCTCTGCGCTTCAAGGTTAGGATAGGCATGATGTAGTATTTTTTTGTTAATCCTGTACAGTATTTGGAGCTCCTAATATTTTGAGGCTCTGACCACCTGTACCTTCTATATGTAAACCTGTGTATGCTTTGTAGAGACAGTGAATGATGCACGAAATGGTCAGAAAATATGTTTTGAAGAATTGTGCAAAACCGCCAAATGTTATCTGTGCTGCATGTGTAGTAGAACTTACATGTTATTCTTTGTTGTCAAGTGGGAGGTCACTAAAATAATTGCCTGAGGTGGGAATCAAACAGTGCTTAGGGCCCTGAAAAGGTTAGATAGAGCGAGCATTGATAGAGACAGTGGGGAAAGAGATCTTTGCTAAAAGATCATTGTGTCAGATTTGAGCAGTAGATGTTCACCGGAAGGCAGCTGTTTGGACTGCTGGACGTTAATACAGCATTTCTTTTCACAATTCTACACATTTTGCCATCAAGCACAGAAGTGTTTAGCAATTTTATAACACATTCATGCAATCCTCAAGCTTCATGTTTACATCCCAGTTTATCCCTGATCCTAGCCTTAAAAACAACATGAACCTGAGTTTCAGCCCTAATCCTAGATTCATGTCCATATCCTGTTTCAGCCCTAAATCTACATTCATGTCCATATCCTGTTTCAAATCTAACCCTAGTTTAATGTCCATATTCTGTTTCAACTCGTAACCTTAGACTCATGTCCGTATCCTGTTTCAACCCTAACTTTAGATTTATGTCCGTATCCTGTTTCAACCCTAACTTTAGATTCATGTCCATATCCTGTTTCAACCCTAACCCTAGATTCATGTCCATATCCTGTTTCAACCCTAACCCTAGATTCATGTCCATATC
>JACXGI010015438.1:0-17432 GCA_016801175.1 Esox masquinongy
AGTGGAGAACAGGAGGGCTTCTTAAAGAAAAACTAACAGGTCTGTGAGAGCCGGAATTCTTACTGGTTGGTAGGTGATCAAATACTTATGTCATGCAATAAAATGCAAATTAATTATTTAAAAATCATACAATGTGATTTTCTGGATTTTTGTTTTAGATTCCGTCTCTCACAGTTGAAGTGCACCTATGATAAAAATTACTGACCTCTACATGCTTTGTAAGTAGGAAAACCTGCAAAATCAGCAGTGTATCAAATACTTTTTCTCCCCACTGTAGATGTTTAGCAGTTTTATGCTAGCTGTTACTGTTGACTATCAGTTATTGAATCAATGCTAGCAAAATTGATTATTGGCTTGCAAAATGACCTCTTATTTCTTTCACACTTAAAACAAATACTTAAAGAATGATATCTATATAATGTAGTTTTATATAGACTATAATCTCTTACGCTGTAGTCAGAGGTGTGTTGTCCACCCATCTCCAGGTCCCCTCAGTCCCACGGTCAGTCAGACCGATCCAAGTACGTATGCTTAATGAAATGAGGAATTTCTATCAGAGAAAGATTAAAATGTTGTCAATAGCTTGAACACAACCAAATGAATCCATAAATCTCTTTTGAAACTCCGTATCACGTGTTCCTCTTGGTTGTTTATGATGACTAGCTTTGTCCCTCTATTCAGACATTCCTGACAGCATATTCCCAGTTGCTTTTTTCGATGTAGAAGTAATAGTTGCTGTTGCCAAACACTTTCACTGTTTAAAAGAAAAGCAGTGGTTCAAATTGCACATATAATGTGTTTATGCAGTTGATGAACTCATTTCAGTTTCTCCAGTCTGCAAGAAGGTCATTTTAAGGATTAAGAATAAATGGAAAACCAGTTCAGTTCACTTACCAAGTGACTTCTGAATAATATAGTCTGTAGCTGGTCTCTCTCTTCAGTCAGGTTCTTGTTGCTGGTCTGTAGTTTGTCTCTTTCTGTGATGTATTGATGGCCAATGACTCCATCTGTTAAATTCAAGTTATATTAAGGGCTGGTTCATGGATTCTGTCCTTAGGTCTAACAGATTTTACACCCATTTTTTCCTCTGCCAATTTCCTGATGACCAATTTGGAATTATGATGTGCGGGGTAGTTGAGATTTAACTATGTTACTTCTAAGCACTTGCTTTTTTAATGTATTTTGATAATGAACAACGTTTTTAGAGGTCTGGGCAGCCTGATCCTGAACTGCATTAGTAATGACTCAATGCAGTGAGTTGGCAGAAATTAGCAAAATGTTAGGAGATTTTGCACGGAAACAGAAAATTCAGTGCCTGTCAAGTGTTCCCCCGTTTTCATCTTCTCCACATTTTATTGTGCAACAACATGCATTAAAAATTGATTCTATTAGGAGTTTTGGCCACTGATCAACACAAGAAAGTCCATAATGTCAAAGTGAAAAATAAACTCTACAATTTCTCAAATAATTACAAATATGAAACAAATATAAAACTAAAACCACTCATAAAAAATGAAATAATTGATTACGTTCAGCCCTTTAGTCAATATTTGGTAGTGGCTGCTTTGGCATCAGTTACAGCCATGAGTTTATTTGGATAATCCTCTACCAGCTTTGTACATCTGGATTAAGCAATTTTGCTCGATCAAGTCAAGTGAGGTCCTTTGTGGAACAGCAATGTTGCATTCTTTTAACAAGACAACATGTTCTTAAAATGTTGTCAGTTCAACTTTAAGTGATAGTGAATTAAACTTACAGTAGACAGACAGTCCTATGATCCCAGCCAGAAGCAGAACACACAACAGTCCCAGACACACTGCAGCAACTCCAGAAGGTCTTTTCCAGCACTGACAAGACACTGAATCTGAATGTCAAAGAAAATAAATAAAACATTGAAATGCAGTTATTAAAAGTATGAAAATGTGCACCTCATTGCTGAAAAGATAAGATTAGTCATAATACAAGTCATAAGGTAAGCCTGCTAAAATTGTCCTGTCAAAATAGTAAAACTATACAAGTAAAATATTTTTTTATAGGTTTTACTTCATGGACGTTTTTAATTTTAAAATAAGTGTGTGTTTGCATATCTGCCTATATGCTCATGTTTGTACCTGCGAGTGGTCGTGGGTGTTTGTGCGCGTTTCTGTGTATTTTGTGCATGCAATATGACCTGAATGTTGAATGACAACCCTGCCTGGTTTGGGCTTGTCAGCTCCTACATTGCCATATCAATGTTATCAATGTAATCAATGTTTGTGCCAATTACATTCCCTTCATTTTTGTAGATTCCCTCTGACATCTTAGAACAGGTGTGATAAAGTAAACGTCTTCTATCTGCACTGTTCACTTTTGAGTGACGTGCTGGTTGAAATGTGACAAACTCACCACAGAGGATTAATAATGGTGTAACCATAAAGGTAACGTCATCTGGTTTTTTGTACGTTGCTCGGTCTGTGTTGATGAGATAGACTTCCTGTTTTTCAGGGATTGTCTTTCTTAGTGTGACTATCTGTGCGGAAAGACAATCTTCACGCAAGAATCTGTGCAGAAAGACAGTGTTCATTATACCTAAACTGTGTAAGCTACAGCTGCTACATACTGTAACATATGAACTCATGGAGTCTGTGACTTTCACTCACTTCATGAGAATGGATTTAATCACATCCATGGCTGTCCTCTGAAATGTGTTTTTCTGAAACGGTTTGTCAACTGTGTGAAATAGGAATCCTAGAGGAAAGACACTTCAACTCTAAAATCACTTTGAAAAAGGAAAGAGCATTAAAGCCCAATATCAATCACAAAGTACATTCCTTAATTATCCATCTTACGAACATTGTAAAATAGCTGTATATTACATTTAACACATATTTTCCTCAATTAATATTCATTTGATTCCTCCTTCAGCCACAATCTTCAACTCTTTCCTTAAAACACAATGGAGAACATGTTCCTATGAGTGTAACCTTGAACATTCTCTAATAGGGTTTAGAAAGAGGGGAGATCAAATGTGAAATTGAAGTACGACTATTGAGATTTTCTACTTTGTCCTCTCAAGATTTGTCCTCTACAAGATTTTCTTGTACCCTCATTCACCTTCAAAGGATAAACTGAATGATCCGATTGAGCTATAGATGAAGCTGTTCATAAACCTCTGCTGTTTTTATCATTTGTATCTGTATATATTTTATTTAATTATAGAATAAATCCCTTTGATGAAAATAATAACTAAGTACTCTTGATCAAATGTAATTTATTTTGAATGAAATCAGTGACCTGAACTGTACTGAGATGGGAACTTATTTAAAACCTCTGATATACGCAGACATAGTTTTACAACACATACGTTCACTATGTGGCCATCTGTGGCTGGTTTATGTCTGTCTCACACACACACACACACACACACACACACACACACACACACACACACACACACACACATGCTCACACACACACATTCCAACTTGTGGCTGGTCTCAAACACATAGACAGACAAACAAACACAGGTGTCAACAAACATATGACAACAAGCTGACAGCATGTCAGAGTGAAAAAAAATACATTTTACAATTTTCCCTTTGACTGTGCAAATAGTTGTAACTTGTGGCATGGCACCCGACAACTACCTACTGTAGCGAGAATTAAGAAGAGTGAAAAAGAGAGAGGGAGGGAAACAGTTGCGGTAGAGAATGTGAATTTACAAAAATGAGGCCTATTGCTCCCGGACATGACCAAATGACATAGTTAAAAAAAGGAAGAATGAAAAATTAAGTTGCCAAATGCAAACAGAGTTGTCCTGTTGAGTGTGCAACAATAGCTTAGCTCATAGCCTAGCAACAGCTCATAGCCTGCAAGCTTAGCTCATGAATCATGTAGGCTACCCAGTACAATGCATGGCATGGTTTTAACCTACAAATTATTTTTCGTCTTGAATACTGTAGGTCAGAGTCGCAGATATTTAAAATAAAAATGAAGGATAAAAGTTGTGGTATAGCCAGCTTTTTACAAACAAAAAAGCAAAGACAGAAGAGCAGAAAGTTAGACAATGGTGAAGAGCAGACCAAGGGACAGGGGGGCAGTTGAGAAAGAGAAGAGGGAAGATGGAGTGAGAAAGAGGAGGGAGAAATGTGCAATGAAGAGTTGAGTGAGGGCTGCGAAGAAAAAAACATGAGATGGAGCCATTGAAAGAGAAGAAAGAGACCCAGACAGACGGGTAGAGCAAGACAGTGATGAAGAGAGAGACACTGATGGACAGACAGACAGGAACAGTGGGGCTCACATATATACAAGTCCAGATGGTAGTATGTTAGTTCACTGTTTAAAAATGTTTCAATATAACAGCATGGCGTTATATGTGAAGCAAAATGTTGCACATGAAATATGCACACTATGTTGAAATTAATGCAAGAGCCATCACAACAGGCTATTAGTGCTATGAGAGGGCTACTGGATTAGAGTAGGACAGTTAAAGTTTATAGTGAGTATTGATACAGTAGTAGATGGTCCTATTTTGTCTTCTTTTAGATGTCTCAAAATGTATAATGGATGGACCGAGGCAATCACATCTAAAAGCATTTCCCAAAACATTGCAAGGAGGAGCAAGAAGAGGTTTCCACATCAAGATCATTCATGGCTAGAATATTCACAATCAAAGGATGCAACATACTGCTTTGCTTTACGCATCCAAAAATGGATATTCCAAAGACAGTGGGTTTATTGTAAATGCAAGTCAGAGACGCAAGTAAATGCAATGATTTCATGGGGTGAACACAAAAGAATGGCCCAAAACAACCGATCTGTCCGGGTAATGATGGGAAATGGAAATCAAAGTCATTGAATACCAAAATTACATCAATACCTTGGCTTAAGTTTTGCTGTTCACAGGTACTCAGAATATTGTTCAGTGTGAACTTGAGGAAACTGAAACCTTGAAAAACAGAGGGAATTTCCTTGAGATTTGGAGTCTTGTGAGTGAACATGATCCATATATATATAGATTGTCAAAGGGACCCCAAAATGCAAAGTACACAAGTAAAAGCATTCAAAATAAGATGTTGGAATCTTTGGCATGAATGAAAATGTAAATATGTTAGAAATATATACAATTGAATACTTTGTTTCCTTTAGAAAAAAATAGGACTAGGTTGTGTTGAACATAAAACGTTTATGTTGTCTCATAATGTCTCATATTATGTGACTCACAAGCAGAAAAAAAATCAACAATGCAAGAAACGAAGTCTCTTATTTTCAAATTTGTCTTGGGGAAAAAACCTCCGCCCCCTAGTTGGAAACTCACGCCATCCTTTTGCCACCACAGATAAAATGTACTAAAACCGCCACTGGGTGGTTCTGTCAATAGTGATGACCTTATTCACAGCTGAGTACAAACACTCTTTTGAGTAACCTCTATTGAGGAAGTTGAAACCATTTTTGCCGGTCTATATAAGCAGAGCCGGCCAAGAAGAGCAAATGTCTCAGACCAACTGACCCTTATTAAATAGCGTAGTAGTTAGAGACACGGAACTGCAACCAATATTCCCGTGTTTGAATCTCGTCACAATCAAAGCAAATTATGCATTAGGATTAGTTCTGGATAGACAAAAACTTCACTGGCTACAACCTTCAGTAGTTACATTGTAGTAAGCCAGTGTCGGGTGCCTGGGAGATTGCAGCCTGAACACCCAACATCATGGGGTAGAAGCGCATCTATAGATTTTGTTCATACTCATGTGAATAAATGGGCTAAAAATAACCCAACAAGTAACTCAACCATGAGTAACAATAGCCCCTACATTATTACTTTGACTTTATATCCTCTTTACATTGATGACCCTAATACTAATCCCTTTCTGTATCTCTTACCCATGGGGGTGAAATGGTTAAAGTTTTCTTTCTCCAACATGAATTAAAAAAATAGCTGAAAGCCAAATAGCCCCCAACTTGAACATACTTCTTATGATTACTCGGGCTTGTAAAGCCAATATTTTTCTTTTTAGTAATCAGCACTGAACATCTGACGGTTGTGGCTAACAGGGGACACTAGAGGTCACCACACATTCATTTGTGATACAAGAAGTCCACTATTTTGCTGCAAACTGATCAACCACATTTTTGTGTGGTGTCTCAGACTCCCTGTGGTGGGAAAACTTCTACCCAGTTAAATCAGATCTAATGTTATTGTCACATGCTTCCATAACAACAAATGTAGAATAAAAAATGAGGATAAAGTTTCTTAACGCAAGGAATACAAATGGGCAAGGACCGTGTCTGTGTAGCGGATGCAACCTTCTACTGCAGGCCAGTAGAGTGAGTGGAGGAGTGGGGTGAAATGGGAGAATATGGGAAGGTTGAACACCAGGCAGACAGTGTTATTCTGGTTAGGTTGAAGGGGTTTGGTGGCACACTCTGAAAACCACACGAACAGGGAGTTGCTTTCCCTTTCAACTTTAAGCTCCTCCACTGAGACAACACTGGAAAAACATTTAGCAAGGCTTTTGTCACCCTTTTGGTTAGCAACCAGCTGCTCACGAGTTACTGGTAACTGTATTGCATCAGCAACACGGTCTGATCCTTGGCTGTTTTTCAGACCCCACCAGTTTACCAGAGGTAGCACACAAGCTATCCTCTTTGTCAAACTCTCTAGACAGAATAGTGTTTGAGGATTCTATCACGTCACCCATTCGTCGTGCTTGAGCACGTGTGACGGCACAAGCGGGGAACACATGTGGATAACTCTGTGCCAGCTCCTCCGAAAGAGACGGGTCAATTTTATTCAACATCTCCAATATGGTAATTACCTTTCCACCGGCAATATCGTTGCCCATTACAAACGTCACCCCTTTTACTGGCAACATAGGACTTACTCCAACTCTGAACAAGCGTACACTCACAAAGTGCAATGGCACTGGGACAATTCCCATTTCAATTCCCTGGACTAACACACTGGATCCACAGTATGTATTTTCAGAGAAGGGCAACACGTCAGATAGGATGAATGACTGCGCTGCACCAGTATCAATAAGGATCCTAACCGAACGCTGAGAAGAATCGTTACCTGATAGGGAAACAAATCCCTCAAATATGAAAGGTTCATAACTGCCATCTGAGACTGGGACCTTCAAGCCACATTTACCATGAGACACTTGTCGTTTCTCTGACCTAACAACAGTACGAATTAGCCCAACACCTGTTGGCGGCTTGACGCGCAGAGGCGTCCCTTGTTTGGTTTCAGCAGGAAGCATTCATTAACCATATGTCCTGGCTGATGACAATAAAAGCATTGACGTACGTCTTTCGGCCGAGTTTGATGTACTGTTGGTCGACTAGGGCTAGGAGCCGGTGGCTCCGCGGCCCTACTCTCCGTACGAGCCGAGAATATGCTCTTGTGTGTGAAACACGAATTTGTCTGCCAATACAGACGCTTCCAACAGCGAGTGCACTTTCTGTACATTTAGGTAAACAACAATGCGTTCGAGTAAGCAATTTTTAAACTCCTCCAACAAGAGTAACTCCCGAAGAGAATTAAAATCAGTCACCTTACTAGCCGTGAGCCATTTGTCAAACAGATTTCCCTTGTCTCTAGCAAACTCCACGTAAGTCTGGGTAGAAGACCTTTATGAGACCTAAATTTCTGTCGATAAGCCTCAGGAACAAGCCAGTAGGCATGAAGAACAGTTGTTTTGACCATGTCATAATTCCAACTGTCTTGAAGAGGTAGCGCTGACAAAACCTCTTGGGCTTTTCCTGTCATTTTACACTGGAGCAATAAGCACCATACCTCTTCAGGCCATTTCTGTGGCTGGTCTCAAACACAGACAGATAAACAGTCAAACACAAGTTTCAGCAAACACATGACAAAAAGCTGATAGAAAATCATGGTGATTTTTTCTTAAATTTTACACTTTTCCCTTTGAATGTGAAAATAGATTGAGTTTTGGTGGTCATGTTGACATTGATTGGATAAACTGCTGAGGTCTTTAATATGGGTGCAAGAACAGACCATCAGTAAGATCAAATTAAAATATACACTTACAGACCACCTTATTATGTACACCTTGCTAGTACCGGGTTGGATCCACTTTTGCCTTCAGAACTGCTTTAATTCTTCATGGCATGGATTCAACAAGGTGCTGGAAACATTCCTCAGAGATTTTGGACCATACTGACATTGTAGCATCACACAGTTGTTGCAGATTTGTCGGCTGCACATCCATGATCCGAATCTCTGACATCCCAAAGGTGATCTATTGGATTGAGATCTGATGACTGGGGAGGCCATTTGAGTACAGTGAACTCAAAGTCATGTTCAAGAAACCAGTTTGAGATGGTATGAGCTTTGTGACATGGCGTGTTATCCTGCTGAAAGTAGCCATTAAAAGATGGGCGGACTGTGGTCAAAAAGGGATGGACATGGTCAGCAACAATACTCAGGTAGGCTGTGGCCTTTAAACAATGCTCAGAAGGTACTAAGGGGCCCAAAGTGTGCCAAGAAAATATCCCTCACACCATTACACCACCAGCCTGAACCGTTGATACAAGGCAGGATGGATCCAATGCTTTCATGTTGTTTACACCAAATAACACTACCATCTGAATGTAGCAGAAATCAAGGCTCATCAGAGCCTAGTGCTTTACATCACTAAGCTACCTGCACCTATAGACAACCAGCAGCTGCAGAACAACCACATTTCTCTGAAATGGACTGGAATGACAAGGACTCAGTGGAACCCAGTTTTGTTCAGCACTGCTTAACTTTGTTGAAATGGTACAAATAATGTATTTTTCTTTTGATTGTCCACATCGTCTCAGGTTAACATTCTACACAACAATGCAGGTCATTAAGGGAACCATGAATTCTGAGGTATACCAGCCCATTTATTTAAATGAGGCCATCAGACATGGAACTAGAGCTCAGCCCAAAATGAATATTCCAACAAGACAACGATCCAAAAAATGTAAGCAAATCTACCAAAGAGTCTCAGGAGAAATAAGATATGTTTTTTTGGTTTGACCAAATCAGTCCTGACTTCAATCTAATCAATCAAGATGCTGTGGTAGGACCAGAAGCAGACAGTGCATGCTAGGAACCAGTAAAACCTCTCTCAATTGGCTGAGTTCTGCTGGAGGAGTGGACAAAAACTGATTTTTTTGTCAGTCAGAGACTGATTAGTAGCTATAGGAAATGTTTACTCCAAGTTATCACTGCTAATGGAGGTGCCACAACATATTGAATGAAGGGGTTCACATTTTTGCACACATGCATTTTTGTTAAATAATGCTCTTTCCTTTTTCAAAGTGATTTTAGAGTTGAAGTGTCTTTCCTCTAGGGTTCCTATTTCACACAGTTGACAAATGGTTTTGGAAAAACACATTTCGGAGGTCAGTCATGGATGTGATTAAATCTATCCTCATGAAGTGAGTGAAAGTCATAGACTCCATGAGTTCATATGTTACAGTATGAAGCAGCCGTAGATTACACAGTTTGGGGTTAATAAAGGCTTTTGTGAAGATAGTTTTTCTGCACAGTTATTTGCAGCACCTTTCAATACAATGCACAAATGCTCAATAATGCCAGATTATTAGTGTGACTGTCACTGAAAAAAAGGTAGTTTATCTCATCTTTATCCTCTATGGTGAGTTTGTCACATTTCAATCAGTAAGTCACTCAAAAGTGAACAGGGCAGATAGAAGACATTTTCTTTATCACACGTGCACTAAGATGTCAGAGGGAATCTACAAAAATGAAGGGAATGTAATTGGCACAAACATTGATTGCCCAATATATGGCAATGTAGGAGCTGACAAGCCCAAACCAGGAAGGTTTGTCATTCAACATTCAGGTAATATTGCATGCATACATGCAAAATACAGGCAAACACCCACAACCACATGCAGGTAAAAACACGGGCATATAGGCAGATATGCAAACACAATTATTTTTAAAATAAAAAAATTACATGCAGTAAAACCTATAAAAAATATTTTACTTGAATAACTTTACAATTTTGACATTTAGCAGGCTTACCTTATGACTTGTATTACGACTGATCTTATCTTTTCAGCAATGAGGTGCACATTTTCATGCTTTTAATAACCGCATTTCAACGTTTTATTTATTTTCTTTGACGTTCAGATTCAGTGTCTTGTCAGTGGTGGAAAAGACCTTCTGGAGTTGCTGCAGTGTGTCTGGGACTGTTGTGTGTTCTGCTTCTGGCTGGGATCATAGGACAGTCTGTCTACAGTAAGTTTAATTCACTATCACTTAAAGTTGAACTGACAACATTTTAAGAACATGTTGTCTTGTTCAAAGAATGGAACTTTGCTGTTGCCCGAAGGTCCTCATTTGACTTGATCGAGCAAAATTGCTTAATTCAGATATACAACGCTGGTAGAGAATTATCCCAATAAACTCAAGGGGTAGATAGGAACTACCCCTTGTTAAATAGCGTAGTGGTTAGAGAAGCGGACTTGTGAACTGTATGTCCCAAGTTCGTATCTCCTCCCAGGCGAAGCAAAGTATGCATAGTGACAAAAACATCGCTGGCTGAAACCTGAAATTGTATACGGTTATATTGAGGCTGTTTCTGGCATGGAAAAGTTGATCTTCAGTCTCGCTAGCAATTGCTCAATTCTTTTGATTATTCCTAAGAAGTTAGTAGATACCAGTAAGCCTATTACTGGCTAATAAGCTGTTCAAACGGCCATTGGCAAAAGCTAACAGCTCATAGACGCTATTTCTGGTGTAGGTAAACTTAATAAGAAACGTTAGTCAGTTTAACTGTATCAATCACTGCGCCAAATACCCGTTTCGTAGTCCTAGTTATCTTGACACCTCTTACGAATGTTGCCAATTCCAGACCAGTCGTGAGAACTACAGTCTTTTATTACTCAACACTCCAAAGCCGGTTTATGTCGCGACTTTTCACGAAGAGGAACCGCAAAGGAACTATCAACAGTCAAGAACAGTTAGAATCCTGACTGGCAACAGCTCCAGCATGGGACATTCTTCTACACTTCCCCACTTTTAAGGAAACCCCACCACTGGGCATTAGGACATATCACGACACACAAACCTCTCCATTGTCACAACCTCACCCCCTGCTGTGAGGTATTAACATATCAGTGGAGAACAGATTGTGACTGGCAATGATTCCAGACCTTGACTTTTAACGAGTGTCCACCAGTAAAGACGTTAGGATATTTCACAACTTTTACCCCGTAACCCCCCCCCATCCCCTCGTTATTTTTCCTACCCCCCCCCCCAATGTTTATTCAGCCACAGTGTATAACAGTAAAATTATTTTATTTTTTTAAGTGCAAAAAATACAGTATTTCACAATCAATATGTACAAATAAACAGATGTACAATTGTCAAAGTAGTGTAAACAAGTTCAAGAAGAAAATGCTTGTATGTACCCTCACAGTGATGCAGCAACAGAACGTTCTTTAAAGTATACAAACAATTTCACAGGGTTACAGGAAAATGTGTTACATATACTAATTCAAATAAAAAAAATATTGGGACACATTACGAAAAACAGCAATGTAATTAAAGATACTTAAATTAATAATAGTTACATTTAAAGTGGAAATGTTTGCTTGTAGGTTCCCACACAGCAATACAAGAATAGAAAGTTCTCAAAAGGACACTGGCAGCCAAAATTTTGGAATAATGTACATATTTTGAGGGGTAACAATAGAAAATAAATTGTCAATATGAATAACACCTTTACGCGTGAATACTAACCTCACAGCAATGCACCAATAGAAAGGCTAAAAACAAATAGCAAAACATTTTAAGTAATGGACAACAAAATAACTACACCCTAATAAAGATACTAAAAACTACATAAAGTAGAGTGTCTGGTAGCAGCAATTGAGACTTGAGTGTGTGTGTGTGTGTGTGTGTAAATCAGTCCAGTTCAAGTGACCTTCGCTGGTCAGCTAATTTCAGACTGGTCTCAGAAGGATGACGTAGACTATTTTACGTAAATTTTAGGCAGGGGATTTCGTAAAATATATTACGTGCAGTAAAATAACGTTAGAGTCGGAATGGAGAAAAAAAAAAAAGCAGTAACCGTAGTTGGAACTGGGGACCTTCCATATCCTAGACAGGCACACTACCCTCTACTCCACTGAGAAACCTGTAATCAGTCTTGGCGAGTGGTGTTGTCAAAACATAAATATGTTTGAAGTGATTCTCTTTCTAATCCTAACCCAGACCATAACCCTAACCTTAACCCCAGTGCTGTGATACCTAACCTTAACCCTAACCAGAACCCCAGAGTTTTGAGACGTAACCCTAACCAAACCTTAACCTAACCTTTTTTGTTTCCTAACCGTAGCCCAAACCTTAACCCTAACCTTAACCCCGGTGCTGTGAGATCTAACCTTAACCCTAAACCCAGAGCTGTGAAGCCTAATGTTAACGTAACGTTAACGATAAAATGCTTTTATAACATATTCTAGCAACCTTGCTGTTGCTGTTACTCATACAAACTCCCCATGTCTAGTGTGGGGCAGTGGGTAAGGCGACTACCTCCTCAACCCAACGATGCTGGTTTGAAACACAGTTCAAACATTTTGTTAAAAAAATCGTCTTTCATAGCGTTCGTACATATCATACGTTTGTCTGGCGTTTGTAAGTTATTTTACGTTTTAATAGCACTCGTAACATTTGATGCGTTGTAATAGCGTTCGTAAGATATGTTACGTGTTAATATTTTCGTTATGTATCATACATTTTGGTAGCGCATTGTAATGTAACCTAACGAAACGTCACATATCATACAAAATCGGGTGCCATGGATTTTCGTAAAATAGTCCTGAGACCAGGTTGCTAATTTGATCAGGAAACCAAAAATCCAGTATCCACACCAGACATCAGTTGCCGGGTAAACCACAGCTTCTCTTCTCTTTAAATGTTCTGAGCAATCAGGTGTCCAGGTTAGGGCTGTGGTGGTCGTTTTGGCGACGCCTCTTCTCCTCATAAGAGCGATTGGCTCTCCTTCATTCTTCAGCTGATTTGATCAGGTACACAAACTCAGCAGAGCACCAGCTAGGACAGGAAACCAAAAATCCACCGGGGTCGTTCTCCATATCAGACATCATGTCCTCAGTTGCCCCGGCAAACTGCAACTTCTCTTCAGCCAAGAGTTCTTTCGGCCAACTAGCCAAAGCCTGTGAAAGTACAGAAGACAATAAATTGATGTGTCAAAACAGTACAATGTCAAACTGTCAAAATCTAGAGCGGTCCAAACATTACAGCAAGTCATACGCTTCACATTTAAGGAAGCTAAAAGTGTTAGGATAAATTCAAATACATATTAAAATTATGAAGGTAAAACAGCGACATAAGTTCTTTATTTGTAAAATATGTTGCACACTTGTAAAGAAGATCTCCGAACAAGTAATTACTTTTGTAGTTGTATAAAAAAATGTGCATACTTGTAACCAACTTGATATTTGGAATCATTAATAACACTTGCCAAAGTAACACACTGACACTCAGAGTTTTGTCACTAAAATCTTGCTAGAACTATGATGAAATTATTAATATTTGTAAATCACAGTCTGCGGTAGTACGTTTCACAGCGTTTGCAAGCGGATATAACCATGAGGACTCTGATTGGCAGGCCATACCTTTTTCTTCCAATGAACTGAATGCATCGTGAACGTAACATTTTCACCTTTTAACCAACCTGAGTAGATTCTGGAACACGCAGTGCCAGTTTCAACCAGTTGCAACTCATAGTAATGCAGAGGAAGAAAAACCCAGCTAAGCACGGCCGGCTTCTTGTACCTCAGTTTTTGATGGGATAACAAACCTTTTAGATGATTTTTCCACCTAGCTAGATCAAAGTTTTACTAAAGTCTACTAGCTAAATTACTAAAATGTAACTAGCAAGGAATTTACATGGCTACTTAACATTTTGCCTTTGACATTGATATGTATTTACCACGAGAATAAGAGAAATTCACTTTGCACAATTCATATTTTGTATTAGACTAGTTTGGGCGTATACATACCAGTTGAATATGGTTCACATCATAACTTGAAGTTTTTGTTTATCACGTGAAGTGCTTGCATTTGTTCTACACATTTGTTTTATCTGCTAGGACTGTCATCACTGTTTTTTTTTACTTTCTAGGAATTTCTGCTCGAAAGAACAGGGTACAGTTTCAGCATGAAAAATCATATGCAAAATGTCAATTCTTAGCTAATTACTATTTTTCCATCGTAGACATTTAGTATGTTATTATTCCTATAACGTTTATTTTTTCAGTCAAAACAGTTTTTCGTACTTTTCAAATGCATTGTTGTCTTGAACTAACTGGATAAAAGGTTTGGTATAGTATCAACAACTGAGGTACGAGCGGGTAGGAAAAGCTGACCATGCTGAAACCTGTTTTTCCTCTGCAATACATCATTATGAGTTAAAACACTTGTGTTCTAGAATCTACTCAGATTGGTTAAAACATGAAAATGTGACGGACTCACCATGCACTCAGTTCATTGCTCAGAAAGAGCTATGCCGTGCCGATCAGAGACCTCATGGGTATATCCGCTTGTAAACGCTATGAAACGTACTACTGCAGACTGTGATTCACAAATACCAATAATTTTGTCACAGTTCTAGCAAATTTTTTGTAATAAAACTCTGAGTGTCCGTATTTTACGTTGGCAAGTGTTATTAATGAGCAGCAAGATTCCAAATATCAGGTTAGTTATACTAGGCACATTTTTTATACAACTACAAAAGTAATTCCAAGTTAGCAAATCTTTTTTACAAGTGTGCACAATTCTTTTACAACTAAAAAACAGTTGTCGCTGTTTTACCTTCATATAAAAAGGGATATACATTTTAGATGGCCTATTTTAGATGTGGCCTTATTTTATTTATTTTGAAGATAAATTAGTCATCACTTCCAATCAAATATAAAAAAAACATTATCAAAACATGTTTTTTCTTAATACACATTTATAAATAAACCTGTCGCTTGCAGCGCCATTTACGCTGTTTGATGTCCCTCTTTGCTTCTTTGTCCAGGTTGTCCAACGAACAATGTTTCTCCATTTGTGTCCAGTATCGGCTTGCAGCTGCATCTGAGAAGTCATGTGTGGTGTTTTAGCAATTATAATATGCTTTATAATCCTTAATTCAATGTTAGAGTTAGCAGTCAGGCTATTTCTTACCTTCAAAGTCAGTCGAGCTCCATTTTTCATCAATACATTGTATCTGATTTACCACTAATCCCAGCACACCAGTGTTGTGTCGACTGTTCTACCTGAGATGTGAAAGACAAATCATTCATTTTTCAGTACAGTATTGGAGCCATCTATCGCAGATGATGTACATATTCAACCAATACAGTAAAGCAATAAATTTGAAAATATTTTTGTCATGCCCCTTCTACGCTTATCAAATAAATGTCTATAGATAAATGGGAATTAACAAAGTTATTATTCAAGTTAAACTCAACAACAAGGTGTTAACCAATTCATATAACTATGTGCAGTGTTTATTGTAGTGTTATTCCCGCCATTATTCCTCCCCAAAGCCCACAATCCAGACAACCTAAGACTAATCTTGTTTAATACATTTGCATGATGAATGTTCCATTTCACGCAGCCACCACACACTTATTGGTTTATTTCTTTTGACGATTTTAACATTTTTATAAAGTAATATAAATTCACATTCACCTTTCATGCGGCCTATACTTTTCATCCTCGTCAGCAGTATTGTGTTACATACAGAAATATTGCTTTCTGTATGTAACAACGGTACCCAGCAAGATATTTAGCTGTAACACAAAACAACTCGTTACCGCGCGTACTGCTAGCTAATGTACAGACAGTAAGCAAGCTCTAGTCGACTCTTACCTTGATTTGTCGTAACAAAATTACTTGGACTGCCTTGAACTGTTGTCGCGTTTTCAGTAGCCATTTCCATGGCTTGGCGAGTAGAGTAGAAACTGCTGTAATGCATTCTCGACGCTTTACTGAAATTTTAGACTTACATTACAACCGCCAGTAAAACCCAATCCGAAGTCAAATCCGAAGTCAGACTCAGTAGATACATTCTGATACACTTGACCCACATGGATACATCCCGACACTAGCCGCTTCAGATCCTTCAGCACACCCAGACACATTTCAGATCCTTCAACATACCCTGACACATTTCAGATCCTTCAACACACCCCGACACATTTCAGATCCTTCAGCACACCCGACACATTTCAGATGCTTCAGCACACCCCGACACATTTCAGATTCTTCAGCACACCGCGATACATTTCAGATCCTTCAGCACACCCGAACATTTTCAGATTCTTCAACACACCCGACACATTTCAGATCTTTCAGCACACCTGACACATTTCAGATCCTTCGACACACCCCGACACATTTTAGATCCTTCAGCTCACCCGACACATTTCAGATCCTTCGACACACCCCGACACATTTCAGATCCTTCAGCACACCCGACACATTTCAGATCCTTCGACACAACACAACACATTTCAGATCCTTCGACACACCCCGACACAATTCAGATCCTTCAGGACATCCCGACACATTTCAGATCCTTCAGCAAACCCTGACACATTTCAGATCCTTCAGGACATCCAGACACATTTCAGATCCTTCAGCACACCTGACACATTTCAGATCCTTCAGCACACCCCGACACATTTCAGATCCTTCAATACACCCCGACACATTTCAGATGCTTCAGCACACCCGACACATTTCAGATCCTTCGACACACCCCGACACATTTCAGATCCTTCAGCACACCCGACACATTTCAGATCCTTCGACACACCCCGACACATTTCAGATCCTTGTACCCAACTTGATTCACCACAAAACATGCAGTTTCAGATCTTTTGTCAAACCGTGATACACCCCACACACTTTGTTTCAGTTCCTTAGACTCACTTTGAAACACCTTGAAACTAGCTGTTTCAGATCCTCTGATACATCCTAACATGCTTTATACTTTATTTACCAATTGTACTATTTACATTGGTGCTCACTGCTTTCACCAGAAGTTCATTTTACTCCACATTATAAGAATGGCTTTGACTTTAGCCTACTGTTCCACCATAGCTAACAAACAGCCGGAGGCAGGGCCTTCTCTCATAGAGCTCCACTGCTGTGGAATGATTTGCCAATTAAGATTAGAAACGCAAACTCAGTGCAAACTTTCAAGTGTCTACTAAAGACTCATCTCTACAGCATGGTCTATGATTAAGTGTAGTCTGGCCCAAGGGCATGAAGGTGACCAGAATGGCTTGATACTGTCCTCCCTTGCTGTCTTGCCAGGTGGGCTCTCATCGCCACTGGGATGCCCTCCCTCCAACGCCATTCGGGGGCGGAGTCACTGGCTTGTTGTTGTCTCTCTGTTGCGCACTTGTGC
>JACXGI010015439.1:0-17436 GCA_016801175.1 Esox masquinongy
CCCCCCAACCCACGCTCCCCTCGCTGCCCCCAAGCCTGGCCGGCCTGTGCCTCTTAATAAAACCGACAGGCTCTAATTGGACTTAATTGCACCCTTTGGGCATCGTCAAATGGAGTGTTGCTAAACAAACTGCAGGCAGGCCAGCACTGAAGTATATGGGAGTGTTTCTCGGCTTACAGTACATAGGCCTACATGTGTGTGTGTGCGTGCGCGCGTGCATGTGCGCGTGCGTCAATCTGGTTAAGTGTGTTGATGTGAGTATATGCAGGGTTTGTTATGTACTACTTGTAAGTCAGATTTGTCTGAGGTTGATTTAATAGAGGATGTATGACTGCAAGGTGTGTGTGTTTGTGTATTTGGGTGCATGCTGAATTTGGAGGCTGAAGCAACACATTCCTCCATGACGACAAGCAAACGGAACAAGAGAGCACAAGCCTGAGAATCTCACCCATTCAGCCCGGCAGCTACATGTCTGTGGGCTCTCTACCAATGAATACCGTTTAACATTAAAACCCAGAGTCTCTGTGTCTTTGTGGAGGTCTCCAGAATGTCAGGTGTGAAAATACCTTTTAAATTCCATTGAATGAAACAAAAACATTACATAAATCGCCACCACAGTACTACATTACAGGGCAAAAAAAACCAAACAAAGCGGCGCTGCCTGGTGCGGCGGCCATTTTGGAGCTAGTCATCCTGGTGGCACCGGCTGTTGGTTAATGGACAGGGGCGGGTTGCGCGACTGCGCTTCCCCCCGGATGGTCAGACGTGGCGGGCATTCTCCACAGGGGCCCCTTCAAGGGTCACTGAACACAATCGATTGAGAGCTCTGGAAGCAATTCAATCATTGAAATGGCAAGGCCAGGCTTGTGTGTGGCGCCACTGACCCCGAAACCTGCAGCCAGAAAGGAGAGGGAGATAATCACATTGGAGCTGAGCGCAGGGCCGCCTGGCTGTTATGGCAGAGCGTCAGCCGCACTCACTCTTCTGGGCATTTGTTCCTCTTCGCCTCCCTCTCAGTTGCAGGTTGGATTGGTTTGCGTCGGTCGCTCTTCAGACGCCAAAGTGACTGGGCTACTGCGGGTGGTAAGAAAAACAAAAACCGATGGGTACTGATGGTTATGGAAAAGGAGAAATTGTCTTTAGGAATATACAAATCAGCAGCGGTACATTTGGAGCTGTTACGTCCTGTTGGCCTTGTTGGGTGTTCGCGCATGCCTCTGTTTGAGTGTGACAGCGTTTGCAGAGGCTTTTGGGCCAGCTGCTCTTGAGTTGTTTAATAATGCGGAGGGAAGGACAGAGCCCAGCAAGTCTAGTGGAGCCTCATTACAGAGAGCTTCTGCTGAACTGGGATGACTGGGAGGCTCTCCTCTGACACTCCCCCTGTAGGAAAAGAAACAGAGCACATAATTAACATGTACAGCCTGGCCGGGCCTGAATATATAGACTGAAAATATAGAGGGCCACCAGAACAGTCTCCCTCAATCAGGACCTGTGGTTGGTGTTGAACTGCTGCATATTCCAGACCTGTGTGTGTGTGTGTATGTGTGTGTGTGTGTGTGTGTGTGTCTGTATGAGTTTGTGTCACTGGGAGATGAGGTTGTGTGTGAACGCTCGCACGTCTGTGTATGTCTGTGTATGTGTATGTATGTCTGTGTCTGTCAATGCATGTCTGTATATGTCTATGTTTGTCTGTGCCTTTAGTGCAGAGTGTGAGTCTCCCTCTCCCATCTCTCCACGTGGCGCCCTCGTCAACTTGCCCGATGTAGAAGGCCATAGTGTTATCCTGACAGGACGTGTCATGCATCCCAGCATTAAGCCCAATGCGCCTCTAATGGGACCTATCCATCAATGAGGGGGTGGTGCCTGGGGAATGGACATGGATTGAATTACAGATGTTAAGTGAGGTGGTTGGTGCATTGTGGAGAACCCGTAATTACACTGTCATGAGTACTGAACCCCTTCCACCAGAGGGGAACCTTCACACAGTTGCACTTGTGTTAATGACAAGGTATTTCATACGGCAGATTTACCTCATGTATTTCCTAATAACAAGTGACTAGTGCAGATGTTCAGTGGGAAATTAGCTGTGTGCGTGTGTGTGTGTGTGTGTTTGTGCGTGTGCGCATGTGTGCGTGCGTGTGGTAAGAAGCAGGGAGAGAAAAGGTAGAAGTGTGGTTATTTTTGCCTTTTAAAACTTTTGGGCATAGTGCGTTTTCAGGAAACCTAAATACATAAACTAGTTATCCAGTTCTGGATGGGAATTTTGTATTCTTACCCCCCATCGGTGATTAGGGCCGCTTTGTGTATCATCCGACACCTGTACCTACACATCACAGGTCCTCTATGATTATCTGTCTGTAAGGGAGCCATCTATACCCACTTCTTCGCCATATATGAAGAACGTATGGCTCAGTAATCATAGGAAGGCAGGCTAAGCAAACAAACAAACATGGACATAAACAAACAAACAGACACGGTGAGATCAACACAGCCATTTTTTCAACTCTGTGTGAAATGAAAATTGGGCTGAAGTGTTTAATTAAATAAGTCGTTGTGGAAACTCCAGGAAATGGCTTAATTTCATATTGAAACACATGACTCGGGGATCTTAGCGAACCAATTAACCCCAGCGCAGCTCATTAAAATGTGGCTTTCATAGCCAGGAGCAGCGACTTATCTGCCAACACGGGACATGAAAGCGCAGATTTGTAAATCCCAAACTCTAAAAGTAATTGGAAAGGTAGATACGAAGGGAAGTAATCAAGTGACATGGACAAACTTTAATGGACTAAAAATGGAAGTGATTATAAAGAGTAACGACTCTAAGATTAACTGTTCATCTAACATAAGCATTCTATGAAGAGTGTTTAACAAAAATAAACAGTTTTACTAAATGGCAGGGAAATATATGAAAAATTCTGAATGAAATGTGTGATGAGCAAGGCTCAAGGTTAGTGTTTTGTGTATATTAGTGGTTATCCTGGTTGTAGAGTATATTCTCCATGGCAGGTTCACCAATTACACAACACAAAAGAAAGATGAATTTCTTGCTTGTAAAATCAATATGAATAAATGGTTTAAACGGAATGCTGTGTAAATATATATATGTGTGTGAGAGTTTGTTTATATATGTGTGTGTGTATATATATATATTTATATATGTGTGTGTGTATATATATATATATGTATATATTAGTATTTAACACAGAAGTATTTGCATTAGGGATCCTGTAATATATTGACGGAATTTTAAACTCCCAGGTGTGTAACTGCTCTTTCTATCTATCAATGTACTGATAATAAGAAGAATATGATTTAAATCTCTACAGTATATGCCGTGAGCCTTGATCTTTCGCCTGATAGTTATTGATAGTTATATTTGGTGAAGAACAAATAAGACATTTCCTGTAAGCGGCGGGAGTTCTATGGGTGGCCCTGATTGCTCGTTGAAGAGGTATCTGCTAGAACAGACAGTGGCAAGTCATGGCCACCATCTGTCTGACTTTTTATCTCATTGAAAGTCCATTAGTGTCACGTCACAAAAACATTTCTGTCAGTCATTACTTGCCTTGAAAATAGTAATTGTGTGTGGTTCGGCCCTGCTCTACCACCTAAAACAAATCCCTTACTGTGAATCCTTTTGTGAGGGTTTAATTAAAGCAATCTAATGGGTTAATGGTATTTATCGGCACTACTCAGCTTTGTCCATACAGACGTCTTTATCACTCTGTTTGTTCGTGTGTGTGCGTCTATGTACGCGCTTGTGTGTCCGCACGTCATCAACCCTTACACACAGCCGCGCAAACAATCTCTGTCATCTGCATCAAAATTATTACAGGGTGATAAACAGAACCATTTGACCATTCTCAGTGATCTAATCCGCTAAAGGCCAGTGAAAGCACATGAGGAATATGATCATATCCCCGCTTAAATGGTAACTATCACTGTTGTATGTTCAGGAGTCATCTAGCAGGTATTGCAAATACACTCTGACTCATTTGTTCTGCATTCAGGCAGAATGTTTTAGCCGTATTTACCCTTGTTGTACGTGAAAATGCAGGTCCCTGGACCTAATGTCATTTAAGGATTTTTTTTTTTTGGTGCGGACATAACGTAGACTGATGGACTTGGGTGAAGTGTATTTGTTACAGCCCACTTGCTGTACACCAGCAGTCCCCCCTTGGCTAGAAGGCAAATAGAATCCGAAATCTGATTAGCCCCATTATAAAGAGCGATATTTTCATCCCGACGATTCTCGGCACTGTGTCAGAGCACTCCATCGCTTCAGTGCCGGGAAAAGCCTGCTCTTTTGACAGATCGTAGATATCCCCAGCGTGGCTTGTTTGGACATCCCTGTCTGTTCTGACGTGGAAGAAAAGACGGCCAAGAAAATAAAAAGCAACTAAATAATGTCAAAAGATCACAAATCAATGGGCCGGAGGAATGTGATCTGTGTGTCTCTGTATGTGACCGGCCCTCTCCCCCTGGTATTACGAGTGCCTTTTCTCGGCCACTAAAGTTGCTTTTGTTCACTCCCTCGGAGATGTAACTCAAGCACGAGGAAGCCGTCTTGTTTGGATATCAGCAAAATGTAGCCTTTTACTTAAAGGTTACTATCCGAGATTTATTTACATGTTCGTCAATGTTGGGAAATGCCAAGAAAGGTTTATCAATGTGGCGGTTCATATTTCAACGCACTTAGTGATGTAATGTGTGATGTTAAAAGCAGGAACTGTTCAACTGAAAAGAGCTGATGTACTTTATGGTCATTAATATGGTTCGTTTTTTTTAATAGTATATCATGTATCCATAGTTAAGTAATGGAACAAAAATATTGCATTTAAAAGCAAGGTTAAATTAGGGATGGCTGCTATACAATGCTACATACATTACAAGACTTTTCAGTACATTCGATTTGGACATGGAAGCTTTAACTAATTTTATGATATGACTAATGAAAAGAAATAAACAGATTTTCTACTAGATGTGTCATGGTTAGGGTTATATAATTGGATGTTTTTAATTACTTTTATAATAAAAGTGGTATATTAAGTCATATACAGAAGGTATGTTTTTTTGGAGACAATAGGATGGTCAGAGGGGTTATTTATTGTCTGAGCTTCCATTGCTGGAAAATGTTGGATTTCTTTAAAAATATTATTTTACGGGTTGGATTTAGCTTTTCACGGTTTCAAGTTCTGTGGAAGAAGTTGGGAAAATGCAGCACCACCATGTTTTCTATGGCCCACTGAGGCCACCAGATAGAGGCAGGATTAAAAACACACAAAAAAACAATTCCTGGACATTTCTACAAGATAAATTTAATTTCTTTGCTATTTGGAGGTCTTCTTTGAAAAAGCAATTGTAATGAACACATTCAGAAACCGGAGAATAGATTTACCCTCAGCTTCAAATAAGTCTGCGTTATCGGACTCTGTCATTCGCTCCTTCCCATTTTCGAGCTGCTAATTGATGTTTTTGATGTTGGCGAGAAAATTGAAGAAAATGTCATGTGTGAACCAGCGCGGAAGTTAATAAGATTGACTTCGTTGACTGAATTCACAATGAGCGAAGGAGAGGCGTGTAATGGGGACCACTGCGAATTTGCCCGTCGTCTTCGGAGGGGATGAAATCGACACCCCGCATGCTATAGGCCCGAAGCGGTCGATATGGGAAGATAGAGCATTTGCGATGGCCGCTCCCCCAGCCAACCCCCCCCCCCCAAATCTTTTTCTTGGCTGTTTTTCTTTTGGTGTTTTGTTTTCCCACTTTGCTCTATGGAGTTTCTGATTCGTGCGTATAAGCAGCTGTTTATCCAGAGGGCTCCTGCCCCGGACCAGGCCCAACAATTCTGTGGAATCGTCTCCCAGGGCTGCCTCCCCCCCTTGCTCCAAACAATGCTCATTCTTAATGCTGTTTTGAGTCTGAAAAGCCACAGAGCTTTAAAAAGGTTAGATTAAGATATGGCTAAAAGATGCACCGATATCAGTTAGGGTCATTGCATATGCTTGGGCGATGTGTAACAGAGCTCAAACCCAAATCCCCTTGAATAAAAGGATAGAAGCACCACCATGGAAGCTCCATCTTGAGCCATTTATCGAGCGTTGGCTAAAAGCCGAGTGCAGGTCATTGTTCTAAAATTCTCTGCACTTTTTTCATCCTCGTTTTATTCTTTCTTTTTATTCTCCTATTTTATTAATTTCCAAATAATTAGACGTTACAAATTTTTATCACTTTATTTTTATTTATTTTAAAGAATTTATTTGTCGATTGGCATTATGGTAAGGTGTAATGGGGTTTCAGAGTTTTTAATTAGGGTGCGGATTAGCTGAGTTTGGTTCAGCGCCTCTGATTATTTTCCTCCGGCCTTTAGGGGACTGAGCTAAAACCCTAATACGGCCAGTACCCCCAAGCGGTTCTCTTTTTGAAGACACCGAACAAAAAAAAAGCCCTCCGCTAGCGTTCGGCCCTCCGAGGATCGTGGGTAAGGGACATTATTCTCGGAATAGCCAATTAATTCCGCTGGCAATGATGATCGGTTAGCGCTTCTTCCCTCCACCCCGCCACAATCCCCCCCGCCCTCAACTCGCCATTTGAAATGCTAACACAATGAAATATTTTTCTATTGGTCCGTGTCCCTGGGCTAAGCCACTGCCGCAGGCAGAGAATTTCATCGACTGATGAGACCAGAGGCAGGCCCGATAAAAAGGTTACCTGTACGTGACATGCACTCCAAGTAGCTAGCGGTACCTTGAACTCGAAAGTTCTGTAAGTTGACTTTTTATCGTTAGCGAGGCCACACTTCTAGCAAAGGCTAGAAATGAAGCAAGCGTTGTTACTGTTGCCGCATAATCGAAAAACAAAGCAACGTGACTAATTCTTCACTGAACGATTTTCTTTGTTTGATTGTGTCGCTTCTCCGTTGATTTTTTTCGAAACCATTTTCCATTATGTATTTTTTTTTTCTTGACCGGCTACATTGTCAGTAAATGAGCTTTTAATCAACATATATGCTTTTAAGAAGAATAATTTTTGCTAACTTAATTACAAAAATAATTTATAGCTCAATAGGGTGGACATTACAATTGTTTTCAAAGTGAAATAATTGCAACAACACTGAAATAAATCTATTTAGTGTATTTCTATTTAACTGATATTAACAACACACATGAACGCTGATCGGTGAAGACTTAAAAAAAATATATATATTTATTATCCGTTTTCCTTTTTGCATCATTGCACCAAGACCCGCTTTGTCTGGCTGTACTAGGTGAGAATGAAACGGTACAGGCACACCTGTCACATGAACACTTCAGGGATGGGCAAGGTAGGAAGGAAGAGCGGGAGAGGGGAGGAGTGGAGGCCCTTCTCAAATTGTTAGTAAAAAGACACGGCGCAGAATAGGTATATACTGTAGGGTTGCCGCAATACCCCCCAACCATATCTCTCAAATTCACACACGCACACACTCTGCTGTCTACGAGGACTAAGGCAGGTGGCTCCCCATGGCTGCGGCTTCATGACAACATGCCATTAGAAATAGCAGGCCTGTTGATCAATCCTGCCGACATGACAGCTTCGCCGCGAGGCCTGGCTCTTTGAGTGCCGGCGCTGCGGCAGCTCCCTCTCCCGTTTCTCCCCACTAATTGGTGAAAGTTCTCTTATATATGCTGGTGGCACAGGGCTCTCTTCTCCCTCCTCCTCCTGCTCCTCTTTTTCTCCCTTTCCTTCTTCTTTTGCTTTTCCTCCACTGCCTCTCCTCCCCCTATTCGTCCCACGTAAAAAAAAAAAAGAAAAAAAAATGTGTTACTTTAACGTTGTCACAATGGGAATGAGAACTTTTAGTCAGACATTGCAACTGGGTTAGGGAGAGGATGCGTGCGCCGGAGGCGTTGTTCCTTCTGCATTTACGGCGGGTCTGGTGCGGCTCGGGTTTGACTTTGACTCGGCATTGGACATCGACGCCAGACAGGCACATCACAGGATAGAAACAAACTCTCATCTTGAGGTGGTCTTCTCGCAAGGAGAATGCGGTGGCGAATGTTCAACTTACGTTAATTGTTCTTTAATATTGTAAATTCGCCCGATGCTGTTTAAATACAAAATCATATTTAAATGTAGTTGTCATTCAGTGTCACGTCATCAAATTTGAGGCCTATTTAATTGTTGCGTCTCAACGACAGCTGCGCGGCAGCGTAAGTATTTGCATGTATTCAATTCGTGGTATAATCCGTCTGTTTATCAAACAGAATTAAGTTGAACAGTAAAAAATGTCAAAACAATTGTCAGGAAATCTCTCTCTGTAGCCTGCTGACTGTCATGGTTGCATGGCGGCTGTGTTTTAATCCACCGGCGTCTCTCCCCTCAGTCTTGAACACCACCCACTCCGAGACTCCTCTGAACTAAATAAATGAGTGCGAGGAGGGGGGAGATAAACACACATTAAATGTTTAACTGTCTCACATTTGTCATCTGTTTACCCCTCTTAATTAAACAGACAGAGCTTAGCCCTGGCACACCGCAGAAACACACACACACACACACACCTGGCAAGCTCAGCAACACACACACACACACATATACATACACACCTCTGGAGCCGGAGCACAAACACTGTCCTGCCTATGATTCATTTAGCCGTTAATATTTATTTTAGTCGGCCCTTGTGGGCTAGTGGAGGCAGAACATGAGATCTTGTAGCTCTGGTGTTTATGGTGGGTCTTGTTGATATCCATTTCCCAGCCCTTCTAGTAGTGGAATGGACAGAGAAAGGGCAGAAAGAAAGGGCTTCTAGTAGTGAGTGGGCTTGGCATTGCTTTCTGTGTTGCGTTCATTAAAATACATTCTGTAGAGGGTTTGCCTGAGAAAGACTGTGTTCCGTGGGCTTGTCTGGATTTGTTTATGTCTCCAAATGTAATTGTGACTTAGTACGAAATGAAAACATTAAGGACTACCTCCACCCAGTGGTACAAAAGGAGAAAAAACACCTCCCAGGTATGACTGGTGTTCTGCGGTATGTAATGTGGGTGTGAAGACGTACCTCAGAGGCCATGGAGATGGGTGGGTGGGGGGGGTGGGGGGGGGTTCAACACACAGTATCATTATATATCCAGCACTCTGTATTGTTTCTGTTACCCTTCCAATATCACATACTGTATACACGGTCAGGTGAACCCCCCCCATCAACATCCAATTTTAATGGTGACACCTTTAGAAGAAGCGGCAGCACGTAGCCAGTGTGAATGTGCCGTTTCCGATGCGTCCTACGCCGTCAGGCAGAGTGTGTGTTTTCACGCATGTGTTGGTACGTATCAAACGGGAGATCTGCAGCGCCGTAGAAGCTACCGTCTCCTCCGTGTTAATCATGCCCTTAAATCTGCCGCAATTACCAGTGCGCGGTGGTACGGTAGAGCTGTGCCAGTTCTCCAGGCTGCCGGTGCTGAAGCCCGGGCCTCGGGTGTAAGGGAGAGAGGAGACCAATTGGGGGGTTCCTCACAAGCCCCGTTACCAGATCCGAGGCGAGAAGGGATCAAAGCGGCTTGTTTTATGTGGCTTGCGCGAGACTTTGAAGCCGCCGAGTCACCTACAGCACTCACTTCATCAAGTTCACTAGTTTCTTAATAGCAGATCAATAAGTTTCAAAGTCAGAGAGTTAATTTGATACTAGTGCTGATGTGATCACGCTGGGCCTCAGAGCCTCCTGCTCTCCTCACTCCTCACCGACACTGGACCTCTTTTACACTTTCAACATGCATGAAGATACGGAGGGCTTCTCCGCTTGCTGTTTACTCTTAAACACAGGCTGCACTGAACACATTTTATTCAGCAGCATTGTGGTGTCCTTAAAATTACGAGATCGTTTTTCCATTAACTTTAAAAAATGTTTTATTGTGTAATTAAAATAATACTAATAGTACTAATATAATTAATAATTAATGCTGCAATAATAATAGTGTGTATTATTCTTATTATTATAAAATAATAATAATAATGTATATTAATATGAAATAATAATAATACTGTAATAATTAAGCATTTTTATATTCAAGTTGACAGACCTGCATTTATGTCAATGTCATATTGTCAGATACTATACATTTATGAGGAACTCAGTCATTTTAAATATTTTTGTGCGTATATATATATATATATATATATATATATATATATAGTTAGAATTTGTTATAGAAATATAGAAGTAAAAAGTTAAAATAATATTGTTGAACTAAATTACCTCGCATTTAAATTTCAGCTCTTAATATATTGTTTGATATATTTTGTTTTACATTTAATTACATAATACTGTTATTAATACTGCATATCACGCTCACTTTGAGGTAAAATATAATAAATATCTTATTAAATCCCAGCCGTCTGCTATGCTTTACAAGGCGCAATACCATGTGTATATGGAGCGATCCCAAGCTGCTTCGGTCATTTTGGTAAAAACCCACCATCTGTATTTTGGGCGATGATGCAGGTGGGCTGTTGGGGTCGTATCGGTACCTTCAGAACAAAAGCCCAATTTAGAATGTTCATCTAAGGGTTGCTAATGGTATTAGGGGGCCGACGGGGTGGTCGGCAGGGGCCCGGCACTCCAAGGTGCGCCCACAGCTTGACCCTCGACCGTTAACAATTCACCCGGCCGGTGGCATTAGTGCCCCACATCTGTCCTTTTTCACACACTGCGCCTTTTCATTGTATTTCATAATGGCATTTTCCAGAGAAAAGATAGAAATGAAGTCGGCGAAAGAACCTTGAAAAATGGTGAAAAGAACCAGTATCACAGTGTAGATTTTCTGTTTTATTTCAAACTTGTACACCTCACACGTAAGAGGACAAAATATTTTTATTGTGTGTCTCGGTGTGTGTGTGTGTGTGTGTGAGTGATTTGTGCTTTTTTGTTCTTCAAAAACACGCAAAAACATTTGGACATTGGATTAAAGGTTAGGAGTGAACTACATGGAATGTTAGCTGGCGAGTTTCTCAGCGAGGTAGGTGCAGGCGAGGAATCTGTTGATGAAGGTGCTCTATTTAAAATGGATATTTAATGATACCTTTGATATTATTCTGGCCAATCTCGATCAGAAATATGTAATTTTCTAGGAATGGTGTTTGATGCACATTCTTGCTTTTACGTGCTATATTTCAAGCTTTTCAGGACAATGTTCTCTGGTTTCAAATGTAACGTTGTAAGCGGATGGTTCATAGGATGTGGAGAAAGGGTTTCCCAAGTAGTAATTGCGGTGGTGGAGTCTGCCTGTGTGGTCCACGGCGGTCGGCGTTGTTTCGGCGCTCCACGTTAGAGCACTGGCGCTCGAGGTTTTTCATTACGTTTTCATGTGGAATTATTTACTACATCATGTCTATATCTCTCATTCCTCTTCATTCCAGCTCAAGTTAGAGAAAAAAATAACCAGGACAAAGTATTCCAGGAGGATGGGAGAAATTAATTCCAAGATTTCTGATTCTATCAAATGGAGAGATAAAAAAAATATGTATACTTGAATCATAATTTTGGACTGCTGTCACAGAAAATATTTGTAATTTCTGGTGTCAGTCCTTTCAGTAAAACAGACAAAATTGTGAGTCAGAATCGTCCTTTTTTTCTGATGTTCCTCCATCTTACGCACAATGAAACCTTGCTTCATTAAAAGTGTATTAATCTTGTCTTTTGTCTCCAGGGAGTCACCTTATGATGATGTTGTGTCTTTTTCTTTAAATTGTTGTAGAAAAAAATCTCCCAGATTTGGTCCCTGTCAGTCAGAAATAATTGTGTGCTTAATCTTGTCCCTGATGGATGACTTGGAGTTCAGCAATGGGCCAGCTCCAATGACAAATACAATATTAATATTCATTAACTGCTTTGACAATGCTAATTTTGATGCAGTAGTAAAGGGCCTTCCAAAGTTAGCGGCCAAAGCATCAGAGCTGCGCAAGGTGGCAAGATAATTTGTGCTGGTTTACTGAGCTGAAAGCTTTTAAAGCCTTAAGGAAGGGGGAAAAAAAGCTAGGTACCACAAACAAAATAAAAGAGAAAAGGAAAAAGTTCAGACGCATTGGAAACCAGGACTGCGGAAGTAATACGATCAAGAGACAGCTACAAAAATTTGACACCTCCAATGCCGCATCTTTGAGCAAATCTTTTTTTTTTTATTTAAACAAAAAGTTGCAACCAAAGAAACAACATAACATGGTAAGTCAGCACATTCTCATTTTGTTTAATCTTTTTGATCTTTTCAATTATCGCCATTTGAAGATCAATAGTACATTTTTTCTGCTATGGTTAAAAGGCTCACAGCGGTGGTGTGGTGGATGGTCGGATCGCGGCTTTAAGAGTGGGCTTCCTCTCTTCAAGCCACCAGTTGGCCGGGCTTAATTTCCTATTGCCAGTTCGCTAGGAACCATACCGGCTTGTTTAGATGTATTAGTATTTTTGTTATTGTTAACTGCTGTTGTTGGCTTGTCTTCTGGCTTTGTTTGACTTTGGAGTTGGCTCCTTTTTCTTCTCGGTTGTCTTTAGAGATTACAGGGAGACAGTGAAGGTTGCAAAGCGGTAACAGTGCGACAGACTCTTTTGTTATTAAATGTCGTGGTTGGTCTTTTTGGTGTCGTTGTATTTTCCGAGGTCCCTTCATCAAAACCTGGGGTTTCCGGCAGGCGCGACCGGGGGCAACATGACCATAACACCACGTACTCGCTGCCCGATCGGATTACTCTCTTTGGCTTTTTCAAAAACACACATTTTTGCCCTGTGTTGTATTTTTTGATTTTGCATTTTATTTTGTCTGACTCCGAGTGAATGGAGCGTGGCTAGCGTTGGGGATTAATGACATGACGAGGGGAACCCCGCTGTTTGAGTTTAGCCAAGTTAAGGCAACTCCTATAGAAGACTGGAGTACCTTTATGTCTGCCAAGACACTGAAGGAAAGCTTCTCCCTCTCCTCTTTCTCTCACTACTTTTTGTTGTTCTTTCAACTTATCAAAGAAAGAGAGATGGACACAAAAGAGCTTATTAGGGGGGGATATGAAGATGGGTGAGGGGGAAAGAGGGACTTGCTGGTCATACGCAGAGGAGAGCAACGCCGCCTAAGTGTGTGTGTGTGTTTGTGAATAAGGGGCCCAGTTTGGCCGCTCGCTCCCTTTTTTTCGGACCTGGATGCGCTTGCCATCGCTGGCTGGTGCTTACCCGCGACTTTCCCATCTTCTTTGGGCTGGTGTGTTATCGACTCAGCCGATCGGGCGTGTGGTTTGCGAGGGGCTGCCGTAGATGCGGTGCTGCCCCCCAGTGGATCAGTGGATGACATGGTGATGGGTGTCTTGTTGTAGTCTGTGCTCTGCCAGAGAGCCAGCATGCTTGTTTTAACCAGGAACCGAGCAGCATCCCAAATACAGCTCTTTTAAATGGTAAGACTTCAACATTATTTATTACCTCCTATGCTTTATTGTTCGGCTGATGTCGGTATACCTGTCTGGCTATAAATATTGTTTTTTTTTATTAGAGTTTGTTGACATTATTGTATGTTTACCATTTGGCAATTTATAATAGTTTAGTTGCTAAGTGACAGGTTGAAAGGCTGTTTGATTGCTTTGTCTGACAGACTGACATGATTTTATTAATCTAAGGCAACCCTAATCTAAAATATTATGTATCATTTTGTAAATAATAATGATAATAAAATTGAATATAAGTCATAACAATTAGGATTAAGTTATTAAAAATAGTATGTTGTACTGTTAATAACAAAATTAAATTTTTATTCTTGTGATGTTTTTATATTTTATAAAAACAAACGCTTTCTAGGTATTCATGTAAAATATTTTAAAAATGTGTATTCTGTTATTGCATTAAATCATGAAAGTAAATTTATATTATCAGAACATTTTGTATTAATTCAATTATCATGGTATGTTATCACAAAATAATGTGCCTAGGTTTGTCTTTGAGTCAATGCCAATGTCATTTAATGTGCAGTCTTGTATTCCTCAAAGTTAAGACCAAATGTGCGGGATTGGTAACGGTTGTCATTCATTGTTGTCAATTCCGGTTTCCTCTTTCTCTCCAGACTTTCTTTTTAGTTTCTTTTCTTGCACATATTTTGGTCTAGTGCGGACGCCGGAGAGAGTGGAGTGGGGATAGAGGGTCTTTTATTTCTCTCCTTTTTCAGAGAGTTCATCTCTCCTGTTGGTCGCAGTGTTGCCATTGTGTCCAACGGATTGGGAGCTGTCCATCATTTGCGGGTGAACTGGCAGTTTACTTAAGAAAGTGCACGTGGGACAATAGGAGGTCGCGAGAGTGTGGCGTCCGAGCTGAATGGAGGGAGGGAAGGCAATTAGCCGCCACGTTGTTGGGGCTCTTTTACTTGTCAAGCCGGAGCCTTGTTGCTTTTGTGGGAACCGTGTAAAGGACATTCCAGGGCTTTGTTTTGGCATTATGGGCCTCAGGACTGACTGGCGAAGGCCAGAAAAGAGCAGGGGCAGAAAGAGAGAGAGAGAGAGAGAAAAAAGAAATAAAATAGTATTATAAAAGCCTTGCGGTAGGTTTTTGCTGCTTCCGTTATTGTGATTTTTATAAATCATATTGTTGCTCAGATTTTGAAACATGCTGGTCCACCTTTTCAGTTGGAGTTATATTTAAGATATTTGTTTGATTTATTGTCTAAAGGTAATTTAAAATGACAGTGTGTTCGGAATATTTTTGGGCAATTCCACAATTTTTTGTCACCAAGTAGTATTGCAGTAATAACCATATAATTATAGATTTAATAGAAAACAAAATGTAATATTTCCGTTACAGTAAAATATTACATTTTAACCGGGTGAAGCAGGTTGTGTGCAATTTGTTTTATTCACATGCTTATTAATTGGTGAAATTAAAGTAATTAAATGGTCAAAGTCCCAGGAAGTGATAAGATCCTGGTAAGGAGCCTGAATATTCAGAGGAAATTATCAAGATTTAAGAAATGAGAAAGAGAGAGTGAGTGCAGTAGGGGGTACACTCTGAAGGCTTTCGGCCTTGCTTAGTTGATCTTCTCACACAGGGAGGTCAGGAAGGGTTAACAGTGGAATCTTCCATCCTCCCATCTTCAGTATTGTTGGACGCAAAGAAAAAAAAACCAGAAGAGCCCACGTAGATGTCACGTTCATGTCAAAGTGAAGACAAATACCTTTGTTTGTGGTTTCCCCGTTCGCCCTGGAAGGTGGCTTTGGAGAGGGACTGTCAGTGTCACAGGGAAGTGACTGCTGGCCTGATTCTGCTGAGTCTGCCCTGCCTTTTTGGACGGGTTTGTCGTCTTCCTTTCTCCCCTCTTGCCTCTTTGCCTCTTTCATCTCTCCTTGCTGGCTTTACCTTGTTGTAGCCAAAGCTTTTCCAGCTGCCAGTTCGACTGTGACCGTCTTGGAGGGGCTGCAGAGCCCACAAGTAAAACACATGCACCGGGTTGTAATCTGGAACTTAAGTAATAACTATATTGTTTTTTTTGTGCAGCGCCAAGAAGCAGCACTTGTTTTTTTTTTCCCCTCAACTCGTCTGGGTTCTTGTTCTCGTTTGCATTTCTTGTGACCGGCACAAACTTGCCTGAGAGAGGAGGCTGCGACGGGCTGCAAAGTGGTGGAGGAAGTGAGAGGGGGGAACTGTGTTTTGGGGGACGTAGGGCAGAAGGCAAGGCCCTAGACCCAGAGAGCCACCTCTTGGATCCTCAGAGACACATGTCTGTGGTACCTCCTGTCACTAAACCCTGGGAACAATGGGCCACTCGGGTCGCCGTGAGGACGCCTCGGTGTGAGGGTCACACACATGCCCGGACGAACACCCTCCTGCAGTTTGGGGGGAGAACAAGCGAGGGCTAAGAAAAGAGGAAGAAAAAGAAGTGGAAGAAAAAGAGGGTGAAGAAGAAAGGTGGTTGTGAGCAGCGCGGTGAGGGAGGAGACGTGGGGGGGCAGGTTAAAGGACAGCAAGGGGTCATGTACCCTAGGGAGGGCTTTTTTGCCGGGCCGGAGGAGAGTGGGGCCACAGGATTCTTGGCCCCAGGGCTGTCCCTCCTGCAGCAGATCGGCTGCTGGCATCTGAATCTTAGTGGATGGGTGAGTAAAGAGCACTCCCCTGCATTCCTCCATCTCATCTCCCTGTCTCTCAGCTCCTCTGCTTCTTGGCGTTTTGATTCTGTTTCATTGCAAAGGACTTTGAGGATCAGATGACGGTTGTTGTGATTGAGGGCCACCTGGAATTTCCTGGGGGTGAAGCCTGGTGGTCATCGTCTTTAAAGGGAGCTCTGTCCTTTCAAATGTTCGCCGTTACCTTTTTTCCGTGGCTGCGTGTGCCGATGCGCGAGGACGGGGTGGTCTTCATCGTGGTGTGTGTGTGAGTGGGAGGTGTGTGAGGTGATATGTTAATGAGCAGTCAGTGGGTATTTGCAGAAACAGTCCATACTCAGGAGGTTTTGCAGCAATGGAAAGGATTGGGCTTCTTCACATTTTGTTTTAAACTGATTTTGAAATCTAACAAATATTTTATTTGTTAGCAAATAAATAAAAAAAAATAGATCAAATATATTTGTATATTCCTTAAGAGCATGTCTTGATGTCCGGCCGAATAGTATTTACTAGCCAAAAATGTATTTTTTAATTCTCATGTCTAACCATGAAATTTAAAATAAAATTGAAATAACCCACATAATTAGCATATTCCTTTGTTAATTTTGCCATCTATTTCAAAATTATAATTGCCTCCTCTTTCAACTGATAATGAGAAGTGCTGATTACTTTTCAAAAGATTTTAGTGTATTCAGTGTACAGACAGAATTCAGTGTTGCTCTGTAGAACCACCACATTAACTCAAATATAACAGTAAATTCAGCAGGAAAGCAGAAAAACACTTAGCATGTATTCTGCTGTGGTGTAAACCTCAATATTGATAACATTAAAATCCATTCAGGACTATTATTCATCAGATCACATGGACAAAGCTACAGTATATGTAAGATGTGGCAAAATGTAAATTTGACAAATGACTTCAGACTGAATGAATGAAGAGAGATAGAGAATGAGAGCAAAGGCTTTGGCCCAGAGAACGTTTTAGTTGGTTCCTGTGATCAGCAGCAAGCATGTCACTGCAGCAAAGTGAATAGATTAACTTTTAAATATGCTGACTCTGTCTCTTGAGTACGCCCTTGGAGTGGCCTGCTTTCACCCCTTCCTGGAATAACAATATTCGATCGCCTGGCACCTGCATATTTCTGTTCTTTTTGTTTTGCAAAACCAGCAGTGAGATCATTTAAATACTATTTAATGCTATATGATATTTAAGTCCAACACAACAGTGGCAGATGTTTAAACATGTCTGAACAGAGAACATATTTATGTATTCAATAATGCATGAAATGTCCAGTTTAAAATATTCATATATATATATATATATATATATATATATATATATAT